>JAZHYW010055890.1:0-121202 GCA_037355805.1 Ixodes ricinus | reverse complement strand
CTGTCAAGTCACCAAATTGGGGCCTTCAGGGAGTGTTTTTCAAGTGGCTCTATATGCAGGTTCTGTTTGGCTACCAAAAGCGATCTGAACGACAAGTGGGACGAAAGTCAATTTGTCTTACGTACATCATCTCTCCATGCCCGACATGTGCTCTTGGTTGAGAGTGACCCAAGTCTTGTCTCCACTTATGGGGTGTGTGGCCCAAGCTGCATGGCTGAAGTTCGGTCGTTTGACGCAACACAAAGCTTGCCACCAGATATAATGCACGACTTGCATGAGGGAGTAATCCCTTTTGTACTGAAGCACGTGATTAAGAGACTTGTTTCCGAAGGTATGCTCACTTTGAAGTTGTTAAATGAGAGACTCGAGGCGTTTGAGTTTCACGATAATGACAAAAAGTCTAGGCCACCACCTCTGTCTCGTCCAAGCATTATGGGAAATTTCGGCATTAAGGGATCGGCAGCCGAGAAGCTATGCTTGTTTCGTTTCTTCTCATTGCTGGTAGGAGATGTTGTGCCAAAGGACAATGATGCATACAGTGTGTATCTCGCTCTGAGGAGGATTGTTGACATTGTATGTGCCCCTCAGCTCACTACCAACACGATCCCCTACTTGAAGGTTTTGATCAGCGACTTCTATAGTGCATTTACACAAGTCTTTCCTGAGGTCAATGTCATCCCCAAGATGCACTACTTGATTCATTACCCTCGTTTGATTCGGCTGTACGGGCCACTGTCCAAGCTGTCATCAATGAGGTTCGAAGCAAAACATCAATACTTTAAGTCGCTTGCCCGAAAAACCCGCAACTTCATCAACATATGTCGTACTTTAAGCACCAGACATCAGCTCTACGAGATGTATCATCTCTCCCAGCCAAAAGAACAGATCACCACATCAGGATGCAAGCGGGTGCCCTTTGAAGAGCTGCCAGAGTTACTGCAAGACAGACTTCATGAGCTGGAACTTTGGAGTGCACAAGTCACTACAGTGAACAGTGTCACCATGTCCCAGCGGACATTTAGAAAAGAATGTGTTCTTCCTCTGACGGCTTTTGATGATGACCTCCCAGACTTTGCTGAAGTGACTATGATTGTCATCTCTAATGAGAGGGTGTTCATTGTTGCCACAATCTTGCAAACGAGGTTTTTTGATGACCACTTTCATGCGTATGTGGTCGATTATACAACACATGGTGTTGTCATTGAAGACTATTACCACAGAAGTGAATTTCATGATTTGCTTTCTGTGTACCGACTTAATAAGAAGAGATACGTTAACATGCGGTACAGTTTGATCACTGGGAACAACCGTTTTTCTTAAGAGACCAAGAAAAGTACTGTAGAATATGAAAAGGGGGTGGTGGCCTTCCACCAGTGAGAGAGAGCTTTTGCTGACAGGTTGCGAGTGTAAGAACATTAGCAGTCTGGTTACATGTGCAAAGTTATGTAAATAATCACATGATAGGACTGTGACATAAAATACATGCCAGGCTGAGCCCTTGTGTCAACTACTTCTATGCTTTCTCCAAAACACAAAGTGATCATGGTTGATGCATACTATGACCAACTTTAGTGAGCTATTGAAAGTGAAGTAATGCTGCGTTATTGTTCTACAAAATCTGGACCAAGCAATATGGCCTAGACCAGAGGTGTGCAAACTTTTCAGACCCGCGACCCACAAAAGGCAGGAAAGCCCCAAGTAGTCGCATCCGACGTGATGCAGTAGGCCAACAAACTTAAACAAACAACAACAACAAAAAAATCCTATGCAATGATTTCCGGAAAATGGACAAGTACCTGTGTGGGTTGTCCTCCGACACTTCTAAAGTAAAGAACAGAAAACCGATCTTGCCTGCGTCCTAGTTTCTATTTAAAAAAAAATAGATTGAAGTTTCCTGCACCCCTCATGTCTCTGAATGACGCGCTCAGTGACTTCGTTGTGGGGATGCACGGGCTCTCATATGCTCTCCCCAAGGACATTTACTCTCTCTCTCTCTACAGCTCTTCGTGAGGTGATGAGTTGACGCGACATGTTGTCATGTCGTGGGTACCGTGGCCGCCAGGCAGGGGCGGATTCAGAGGGGAGGTCCGTATCTCCTGACCCCCTCTTGATTTCTGCATGTGTAAAATTTAGGGCGTAAAACGAAGGAGAGGGGGTTCCTAAACATATGGTACGCTGACCAACACCTGACCCCCCCCCTCAGGAAATTCCTGCATCCGCCCCTGCCGCCAGGTATGGCTGCAGAGTGGGAAATGTTTCCATTTTTGCTTTGCAATTACTCACCAGTATTCAATTGTTCAAAGGAAGGAGATGCTTTTTCTATCCTTTGTGGCAACATAAACAGTGTAAAAATTACAAGCTGCAAATTTCTTCCACGTTACAATTGCTCTATAGCCCTTTTAATGTGGTCACAGGAGCCATTTGGAGAGAGCCCTTCATAGATCAAAGTAAGCATTCCACAAAACCATTGCTACCTTGATGATGTGGTGATGTTAGAACTTCACACGAGCGACGAAAACAAACTCTTAGACTGAA
This sequence comes from Ixodes ricinus, assembly GCA_037355805.1. Taxonomy (NCBI): domain Eukaryota; kingdom Metazoa; phylum Arthropoda; class Arachnida; order Ixodida; family Ixodidae; genus Ixodes; species Ixodes ricinus. The sequence continues at coordinate 118,667 of JAZHYW010055890.1, read as the reverse complement.
AATCTCAATAATTGCTCAAAAATAAACTCTGAAAAGGCAGAACCCTAGTTATATGTTTATTCTGCTTGAGTAAGAATGCGAGATGCATATGCAAATGGTCGTAGAGTGCCGTTTGGAGTCACATGTGACAGAACCACAGCGAGAACATCAGCTGATGCATGCCAGCTGTAAGGGTGCATTGGAGACGTATAGTCAGTGACAGTTTAAGGGTGCAGTGGAAGCTCCATTCTCGGCTCGAGCTTTTTGTTTTAATCTTGATAGTTCAACCATGCACCATCCCAAAGTGCGGTGGAATGGAACAATTGCAGGTTCTGGGTGAAGCTTCTGCTGCACTCTTAACATGTTACAAAGTACGGTGAACCAAGACTGGCGAAGATGACAGGGCCGGCTTTATCTTGCCGAAAGGTTCCTGACACACACAGTCCTAGGACCAGATGACATAATGCCGAAAGAGCCCCTAGAAGGGATGTGCAGAAATGGCAAGCAAAGATGCAACTTCACATAGAAAATAATAGGTCCAACCAAAAAAGGGGTCTGTAATACATTGAACAACGTCCCATCTCTCAGCACTTGCTTTTACACATTTTGGAATAATGACATGTCCAAGGTACTGGAGGCTCTTGCAGAAAAAACGACACATGGTTGTGTTTCATATGCTACATGAGACATCATGTGAAGGCACTCCTGAGGTGTCATCGGAAGTCAATGATGCAGCATGTGACACTGACAAGTCCCTGATCATGTTACCCATAAAGCATAATTTTATCAGGGTGTCAGATGCAGAAGTGGAAGAAAAGAACAATATGCGCTCCACTGGTGCCCTGCAACATGTTTCGTTCCAACAACAAAGCTGCCAAAGCACATAAGTTGGCAGCTGGCAAGTTGTGGGGAAATGGAGTTTAGTAAGGCAATTTCAATTTTCTTTTTGTAGCCGACTCTTTGCGAAGCAAGTTTACCAAGAACTTCTGTTGGCTTCAACATATGGCTCCCCCGCGAAGGTCGACTCGCTCGGTGATGCCAGGAGCCGAACCCAGCCGTCTGGTCGTCGCTGGCTGGTCGCCGCCGGTGGGTGGGTGGCTGGGTCGTCGCGTAGCGGACTGAGTGCTCCCCCGTGAAGTTCGACTCGTTCGGCGATGCCAGGAGCCGAACCCAGCCGTCTGGTCGCCGCTACCTGACTTGTTGTGTTGCGCTCTCGGTGGTCGATCATAACAGTGGCAAAGAGAAGCCTCAGAGTACTCAAACCCGATCGGCATGAAGTAACCAGCCATCGGCCGCTGACTGTGTTCGACGGTTCGACCACGGTGGTTCGACCCACGAGATGGCCATTTCGCTTGCAGTTGAAGGAAGCCGAAACGAAACCAACTGCTATGTCACGTGTTCAGATCAGTGACACGTTTATATCCATTTTAATTGTTTAAAACGAGTAATTAGAGCCATAATTTTATTTGTGGTGCGTAAAAAATCTGTTATCAAGACCCCTAAAATAAATACGAACATGGGCGACATGAGGGAAGCATGGAGGGAAGCCGTATTGGCATTGCCATCGACGAGAATCAATGGCAGCGCCTGAGGAGTCGGAGCTTCGCCAACGTCCTGCGACATGGCGAAATTGCTTTTGGTGCATATCTGTCTCCGAGACATGTTTCTTTCCGCGGCATTTGTCTCCACGTTCCTTTCCATAGTCAGTTACAAGTCAAGAAGGTAGGAGAAGCTCCTCCCACAAGCGTGATGCGCCCGTTTCAAATCTCTCCGCAGTCGAAAGAAGAGTTCACTGGAAACGCTCCTTGTTCCGCTTCAATGGATAGATAATGGCCACACAGTGGTGCCAACTTGTCTTCGACCCCCACGTTTTGAGAAAGTGACCTTTGTATTCATCGGAAGGGGAGCGAGCCCCTGAAAGCAGCCTTTGTATCTATCCAAGGGGGAAGCTAATCCCCGAAAGTCGTCTTTGTTTCGATCGGAGGGGGAAGACTCTAATCTCCCTCTCGTGGCTTCCACAATGCTAAGTCAAAGTCAAAAGATAAAGCAAATATGTACAGAAAAGCAAGACCCTCCTCGCGCGTTGGCCGCGACGTCACGGAAACGGTGGGACGCTATTGGATGCGGAGGTGGCGGAGGGATATATGATTCCCTTTGAGGGGCATTTGCCGCTACCTTCTTGACTTGTAACCTACTATAGCTGTGTCCCCAAGCATTCCGGTGCTTCGATAGCTGGCAATGCTGCGGTCGTCGCCGGGGGTGAGGCGTGTTTTCGAGGTCGGCTACACGGTTATCCGAGTATGACCGAACCAAAACACGTTTTTTACAACCTCGCATGATTTTTGGACGAATTATTCATTACTCAAGGTGTAAATTTATGCTAATTTGTGTAAATAGCGTGTTTTTCATCCCAAATATTCACCAAATACACGGAACTTGCTAACAGTGTAGTATCGAACCAGTGACGAAATGTTCAGATGGGCTAGTTGATCTCATGTTCGTATAGGAGCGCCGAAGGACCGGGACAAGTAAAGGAGGTAACGACAACACGGAGCGCTCCGTGTTGTCGTTACCTCCTGCACTTTGTCCCGGTCCTTCGGCGCTTCTATCCGACCAGTGACCTCTTCATTTCCAGCCGGTCGCGCACCAGCCACCTCGCTGTGTTTGGAGATCTGTGTTCGCCCTTTGCCCCTCTCTGTTGCCCTTCACCGGGGATTATTATGGTGACTCTTGTCCAGCCCGCTTACAGTTTTGTATTAATTGTATTATCATCATAATTTTAAAACCCAGGCCATTCATCCTTGTTGGTGTTTTACTGGTGGCAGCTGACAAACCCGTTTGTTCTACTGACGTCTAAGTCCTGGTTAGTTCAGTTTGTAGAGCACTCTACTGGAAATATAGAGGTCTATATTTCGATACTAGGACCAAGCGTATTTTTTCGGTCACGCAGCAGTCACCTAGCTGTGTATGGATATTTATGTTTGTCCTATGTCCTCCTATACTCCGCTTCTCCGGTGATCATTATCGCCATCCTTGCCCAGCTCGCTTGCACCTTTGCATTAATTGCATCATCTACAATCTCTCGATTTATTTCTGATCCTAGACAAGTAAACCTCTAATTGGCTAGAACAAGGTGCCGTGCATCACGTGTAACTTGACAGAGCTACAGCGCCACCATGCGGGTCATACACAGGTAGCGTTTCTGCAGAACCAAAAAAAGCACCCACACCATCACTTGCAGCTGGTTTTACTTAACCAGGCAATGAGCACACTATTGGGCAGGAGACCGAACTATAGGGGGCACTTTATCGACCTTGTTGTCCACACAGCCCAGTGTTCGGATGAGCTCACATCGAGCTCCGCCAAAACACTGGATTTTCACCGGTTTCAGTCGCTGGATCGCATTGAAACAGCCGTTAATTATCTACGGAACACGTCTTAGACACGTGAGTGAACTTTTGACCAACCCCGTAGAATTTTCGCCCCCTTACGAAGAATATTCCAACACGGAAGTAAGAGGCGGCGCTTGGCCTAGCGCCGGCTAGGTCAAAGAGCGCTTCGAGCTCGCCCAACCTGGCTGTTGCTTCTGCTCTTCACACTATGGAAATCGATGATCTCAACGAAAATGACGGAACGTGGCAGACCGTTGGTCTCGCACCCCGATCTGCCCAAGCGGCCACCATCATCATCCGCTTTGGGTCGGCCATACACCTCGAAAAAATTGACGCCCATGACCTAGGAGCCGCAATTCTGGAAGCAGCGCGCCTCACACCCAAAGAGATCGGGGATACCTATGTCAAGGTACGTTCCCTCCAAAACCTAATTGCCATCGACACGTATCGCACGTCCGCCGAGAACAAAATCCTAGCGCTCAGTTCGCTAACCTACCAAAACGTCAAGCTAGATGTCAAGTCTTACAAGGCCAACAATCCAAACAACGCTAGGGGGTTATCCACGGCATCAGGCCCCACTATTCCGACCAATACATCCAAGCCGCTCTCGTTCTTGAGCAAGCCAAGCTCCTTGCTGCACGAAGGATTGGGGAGACTCAAACCATTCTCATCACGGTAGAGGGACCCAGGCTACCCAGATATGCCTTTGTTAACCGAGTCGCCTACCGTCTATATCCCCATCGACCACGCAGCACCCTGTGCGCGCACTGCTACGATATAGGCCACCGTGCGGACGTCTGCCCATTCAAAGTAGCACACAACACGTGCCCCAGATGCAGCAAACGCTTCCACTTAAACCAGGACCCCACGCAGACCCCCCACGAATGTGAACCGCACTGTGTTAACTGTCAAGGCGAACACCCTCCCAACTCTCCCCTATGTCCTAAAAGACAGCAAGCTGACCAAGCCGTCCAACAGGCCGCAATCGAACGCCGCAACGCCTGGAAAATCTCCAACGGATCCTCCACAAGAAATCACTCCACGCTGGCAGGATTCTCCCACAACTACGAAAAATGGCCAGAGCTGCCGACGTCAAATCGCTTCTCCCTACTCCAAAGTGAGGAGATCCCACACAGAGGATCTCAAGCTGGTGCCAACAACCCCAAACAAAAACCATTCGACCCTCAGTTTGTCGGGGAAACGGGCATGCATCATACAAGAAACACCTACCCCAAGGAGGCGCACACCCCAGCTCAAGACCGGGAAGCACGCTTCCACCCCTCACTAAGACACCTAACCCCCCAACACATGAACAAGAACAGGGCAACAAGCCAGACCAGACGAACACCAAGGTGACACACTTAGAGCACCCGTCGCGCAGCTACACTCAGGCCCTACAGATTGCACAAGAGAATCCACAAACAGAAAACATTGCAGAAGCCATAAAAGAAGGCATTATATCAAGAAACAACGCATTAGCAATTCCCCAGCACACAAAAAGCACGCACGAGGCACGCCTTAACGCACTTGAAACCAAAATGAACAGCCTAGAGACAAAGGTCGACAACATTCTGGTCAAACTCGACTCTTTCATTAACGTCGTCCAAACTTCGATAGAAGCAAACAACGCTAGTAATCAAGCCAGAGACAACCTCATACAACAGATCGCCAACAGCCTGACCCAGATATCCAAACAAGTTGAGGACATAGAGGCCGCCACGATCAAAAACGAGCAGCTTATCGCCAACCTCCAAATCACCAGGAAGAGACACGCGCTCTCACCGAACAGGCCCCACAAAGCTCTGGCCGCATTACCTGAGAACGACGACGGAACCATCAACGATGAATAACTCGCCAACGGAAACTAATACTCATCACCAAAAACACACATCACACGTGTATATACTTCAGTGGAACTGCAGAGGTATCCGCCGCAAGAAAGGAATATTCATACAGCATCTCAATTCACTACAGTTCAAACCCGACATCATAGCCCTGCAGGAAACGAACGGGCCAGTCTCATTACCTGGCTACGACTCATACGCGCAACCAAGCATAACCAGCAAGAAGGAGACCAAACCCAAGCCAAATCCATGGCAGTCACTCTAGTATCCAAAAGTCTGGCTTCCATCCAACTGGACACTACCCATCTCAACACTACAACACAAGAAACAGTCGCGGTCAAGATTAAGCATCCAGACTCACCAGACTCCGCCTCAGAGATCCTTGTTATTAACTGCTACTGGACACCACGACAGTACAAGGCAGAGACCAAGCTATTAAGAAAGCTAATGAAAGACAACAATAGAGCTGCAACATTGCTACTCGGAGACTTTAACAGTCAACATCAATCATGGGGTTACACAACTAACACTCCAAACGGAAGGAAACTGGACAGCCTAGCCTCGGAACAAGCACTGACACTCCTTAACGACACGACAACCTCAACACGGGAAGGCAACAGCGTCGAGAAAGATACCTCCCCCGACCTGACATTTTACAAAGGCCAACTTAATGTCTCCTGGACAAACACGCAGGAAAATCTTGGAAGTGACCACTTTATTCTTGAAGTCACCGTCCAGATTGGAAAGGGACGCACGAGAAGCGGACCCACTACCAATATTACAAACTGGGACTCCTTTAGACAGGAACTCGCAGAACAAACGGACTATCCGGAAAACCTTAGTTCATGGATTCAAACTCTTCACAAAGCCCGAGACAAAAACACAAAAAAATATGCAGATCTGAAGACTTCCCTCAGATTGACACACACCTCGTGGCGCTATGGGATAAAAGGCATAAAATCGTTCAAAAATGGCGCAAGAACAATAAAAACCGTAAATTCAAGAAAGCCATACAAGACATAACCGAAGAAGCACAAGACTACGCACAGACACTCGTGACGAACAACTGGCTCGATCTTTGCGATAATCTAAACAACCAATTCCACACAGCAAGGGCATGGAACATACTCCGCACGCTCCTCGGACAGGCTAAACCCAAACACTCTCTAACCAAGATACAGCTCCGAACGGGAAACACTAAAGAACAAATAGGGACAGCACTGATCAACCAGTTCTATCCTAGCATTGCACCTAAATACGCTACCAATACAGTAGACCAAACACCTAGGGAAATGGACGAAGCAGAAGGAATAGGCTCGCCTTTTACGTTGAACGAGCTCACCAGAACCCTCGCCAACATCAAACGAAACTCTGCCCCAGGAGAAGACGGTGTAAGCTACCGAATGCTCCGTAACCTTCCGGACAACCAACTTGAACACTTACTAAAAATCATCAACGCCGCTTGGGAAACTGGCAAAATTCCCCAAGAATGGAAAATAGCCACAATTGTACCAATCCCCAAACCAGGCAAATCGCCCGACCAAATCTCCAATCTCAGGCCTATCTCATTAACATCATGTATAGGCAAAGTTATGGAGAAGTTGGTCCTTGAAAGACTGCTTTGGCACATCGACAAGAACGAATGTTTGCCTCACACGATGGTAGGATTCAGATCCCACGTCAGCACGCAGGAAGTCATGCTCCGCATTAAAGAGGACATATATGACCCTGAAAGCACCACCCAGATGCGGACGATCGTTGGACTTGACATCAAAGGGGCCTTTGATAACGTCGCTCACGAAGCAATAATCCAAAAGACAAAAGACCTAGGAGTCGGAAATAGACTAATCAGATACGTCCAAGATTTTTTACGAGACAGATTCGTTCAGGTCAGAGTCGACGACCATACTACTCCGCAACACAGAGCTGAGAAAGGAGTCCCACAGGGAGCGATATTGTCGCCCACTCTTTTTAATATAGCCATGAAAGACCTTCCGAACAGACTTCAGAACATACCCAACCTTAAACACGCCGTGTACGCAGACGATATTACACTATGGTGTAACAATGGATCCCCAGGGGAACAACAGGAAACAATTCAAATGGGTATTGACGCTGTACAGAAATACACTAGCGAGCTCGGGCTAACCTGCTCCCAAGAAAAATCCGAATACATAGTTGTAACTAACGCCACCGGCAGGAAGGCCGAAGAAACTAGGAACCACATAAATCTCAACATCGCAAACACACAGATAAAACGCAAAGACGTCATACGCATCCTGGGCTTCTGGCTTCAGGACAATGGCAAATGGAACGTTTGGCTAACGAAACTCACCGTACAAATACAGCAAATACATCACATGATAAAGAGAATCACACGCAAGAACAGAGGCGTACGAGAAGAACATCTGAGACGTATACTTGAGGCCCTCGTATACTCTAGGACTCTATACCAACTACCACACATCCGACTCACCAAAACTCAAACATCCAAACTTGAAACGGTTCTTCGCAAAGGCCACAGGCTTGCACTGGGTATCCCACGATTCTCAGCGAATTACCGTATCGAAGCAACCGGCACCTTTAACACGCTGGAGGAGCGGTGCGACATACAACGGCAATCCCAACATGACCGCCTACTAACCTCGAGGCAAGGAAGACAGATTCTCAGGCAGCAGGGTTACCTTACACCTCCCCTGAAGATATCCCCGACATCCCTCCACCGTGGGAATACATCCCGAGACTAACGGTTCTACCTATCCCTCGGAACATGGACAACGAAAGATACGCCACAAGGAGGGCGGCAAGGATCAATAGACTCCGCACCTCTCCAATCCCGGCCCACGTCACACTATACTACACAGACGCCTCACACAAAGAAGAAATGAGCACCACATCAGTCGCCAGTCACTACCTCAACTGGCAGAACAAACATGTAGAAATCCCCACCCCAGAGGAAGCAGAGATAACTGCTATCGGCGAGGCAATAACACTACCCTACCACCCTACGGAAGACATCCTCATCCGGACGGATAGCCAAGCTGCATGCAGGGCTTTCCGAGACAATACGTTACCTTCACACATTAGGCAACATATCCAGGATTACCTGCATCTGCGAAAAACCATAACAGTCACGATACAATGGACACCAGGCCATGATGGCCTAGAGGGGAACGAGGAGGCTCACCTCCTCACCCGAGAACCTTTGCCGGGACCCCCTACTATATGGCCGCCTGAGTACAACCCACGCACCGAGAGAGCCATCTGCAGAACTACAAGGAAATTCACACTCAAGCAACTGAAGGAAAATGTCAGAACTCTGCCCCCTCCTCAACGCTCGCTTGGAAGGAAGGAAGAAGTACTCCTAAGAAGAGCGCAGACATTATCGCTGCTTACAGACAACTTCGTCCATTACATATCTAGAAGTGCTGGACACCCAACCTGCAAACACTGTGGAGGATACCCAGATAACCACCATACACTCTGGGCATGTCCCAAAGCCCAATCTTCAAAACGCACGGCTTTATCTTGCATATCACCTACTCTACGGCCCTCATCCTACGAAGAATGGCTCAGTCCACCCAAACACCTCGTCACCGTGTACCAAGATACTCTCCTCCAACACATCATAAGCACCCTCCCAGAAGAGGAATCGTAAACACCCCGGAACCTTCTTAACGAGCGCCGGACCAGGCGTGCAAAAATAAAGTTTATTTTCTCTCTCTCACTAACACAACATAACAAAGAAATTAAACCTCACCTAGCCCGGTCTGGGCACGAGCGATTCGCTCTTGCCAGCGCTTTGGTCGCACGAGAAGCAGCCTTCGAATCGTCATCTTCGATTTCCCGGATCTATAACCAAAACAAAAATATACAGTTTGTTGTTCAGAGAGTTGAAGCGTACCATTAGAGGTGCGACTCTTGGATCTCCTCCCCAATTAGGAGTTTAACTTGCGGCCATAGCTGTGTCCGCGAGTGCTGAGCGCGTGCTGACGGCGAACTTCCAGAGTTCTTTTGCAACGTGCATTCGACGCCATCAAGATTGTCAATATTAGCAACCGACTAAAGGGACGGGGCAAAGCTATTCAATTGTAATGTATTTCACTTTAAACGAGCTTACCGGCACTTGTGGGACTCAAGAATACTCGCACGGGATTCCACTGGCCAAGAAACTCCCTTGATGCGGTGTAACTTTAAGGGGAAAACCGAGTCTTTTCTTTCAACAGTGTCGGTATTCGAATGAGGCTCATAGATTGTACCCGAGCGCTGTGGGAGCACTCGATATGGGCTTGTGATAATCGACAGCTCGGCAGACATTCGAGTTGTGGCCCATGTCCAATTGCTGTAATAACGACAATAGCCGAACTATAACAATGCCTGAAACTCAGCGAGCGTTCTGTGCTTGGCCAACCCCAGCGCATGGCTATAATCAAGACTGGCGCATTTAATCGGCCTCCTGCTCCATACCGCGTGGCCGCTTCTTCTGACTGCTTGTTGAGGGGGTGAATGCTGCTGGTTTTAACGCGATAGCGTTTAGAGCTCGTGTCGCAGTAAAGCCGGCGTCGGCGTCGTCGTTGGCACCGGCGTCGGCATCGGCGTCGGCGGGACGGAAATATCCTGATTGGTCAATAGGGTCATGACGTCACAGCCACTTTACCTCGCGCTGGATTCCAAACAATCCACAACGCTCACGTGAAACGTGACGTCACACGTGGAATAAAAGTTATTAAAACATTACACGTAACGCGAAATAAAGGTCGCGCCAAATCTCAAATAATTTTAACTTATAAAGTAATTAATTTGCCCTAAAGAAAACATTTGAAGAATTTTAGGCGTAGGTGAGATTTGAACCCGCAACCTTTCGGTCGCGAGCCAGGCACTTCTTTTCTCCTTGATTGCTTTATTTTGAAAGTGGAGAAAGTACAACCATACACGATACATTTCAGTTTAGCATGCAAAAGAATATATTGAGCAAAGACGACGTTAGTGAAGATGACGGTAAAAAAAAGCCGCCTGCAAGGTTTTGAGAGACGGTGACAGTTTTTTAAAATTCTCTCATCATTGACAGCTTCACAAAGGCCGGCAACTACTTCAGTTACGAACATATTTTCTGGTACACAGCTGCTACAGTATCAAGTTCAAATTTTCAATGAAATAACACCGGGCTGGACGGGCGTCCAGATCCGCATGACGAACTGCCATCCTACAGCTCCAAATAGGTTGCAGGCCAAGTAAATATACGAGGTCATATGAGAAAGACGTATTCCACGAGCCGGGAGTGGTAGGTCTTTTTTTAGGGTGCGTTGGAGCAGGTCCAAGAACAGGAAAACAGGACAGCATCAAAACAGTCCAGGAACACGTGCTCCACGGTCTCCGGTCTCTTGCACAAAAACAACCCTCACCACATGGTACAAATATGCCCCCTTTCGCTAACCATGTCCTTACTAGCAAAGTATTGGGGGAAATAAAAAAATATAAATATTTTCACTGATCCGCCAAATAGCAATCTTTCCACGTGGGAAAGCACATCACGGTCCTTACAGTCAGAGAACAAAGAGCGATACAGTAGGGCGGGAAACAGGCATTCAACAAGATCTCACGTCAGACGTTTTCGTGTGACAAAGCTTAAAGGACAACTCCGGTAAATATTTAAAAAAAATTGAATTACGACTGTTATCAGCTAAAGCAATGTCCCTGAATTACAGAGTGTATATTTTTTTTTCGATGTTAGGTGTAGTTTTATAAATATCACGGCTCAAAGTTTGGTTCCGGGCGCCTACGGCAAAACCGAAAACTATCTGCTAGCGCGATGACAATACTAATCATCAGCCATAAGGTCGAGACGTGACGTCCCAACGGTGCTGCGATGCGCGGTAGTACAACCAATCAACTGCAGCTGCACCGGTGCGTGAAGTTATAAGGGTGCTGCTTCAGTGTCCCTTGACCAAAAGCTAACCCGATTGGCGCCCGCTAAAGAGCAGCTGGTCGCATCTTTACACTCGGTCATAGTGGAGTACGCTGCTTCAATTTGACGTAACATTTTGTCACTGATCATATTTCGTGCCCCTAAAGGGATAGCAGTAATTAATTTTGGTTTCGTTTTCGACCGGAGTTGCCCTTTTGTACCCTTTTGAAAATCGTACACTAAGCAAATTGGTATGCACAAGCAACCTCTCCAAGGAAGCCTGTTACTTTGACTTTCATGTGTCACACGTCAAAGCAATGAACTCGGGTACCTCTGTGAACAACCGTACTTAGATGACAGTTCTCAAAATAGGATCAGCCTGGTCTCGCAAAAAGAAAAACCGCGAAGCCAGCTGTCGTATGAACAAATGCGACAAACTAAGTACACCAACTTAATGCGGCGAAAATGATTATCTCGTCTTGTTATCTCCCACGTAGACTTCCATATCTACACGGCCATCACACGGTGCATGCGTTGCAAATTCAGACGTGAGCATTGCAGAACCTGTAACAGTTACCAAATCTTCGCAACAAAAAATAAATTAGGCACAGTTGCCCGTGCGAAAATCAAATGTTCTGGCCACCCCACTTTGCGACATTAACACTCATCTCCTCTGTTTTATTACGCCATACCTCGTTGCTTTCACGGTAGTTGTTCGAAGGCACTCCCAAGCATACACCTGGCTCTGTGGTCCACTGAATAGTTTCAAACACACGCGAAGTCACTTTCCAGTGGCCGTGCCAGATCAAAAAATTTCGCCCAGTTCAAAGTTCGCCAGGCTATACCTTACCTCTAGAGGTACGCGATTCACGTCTTCCGAGAATACTCAGAGAGAGGAGAGATAGTGTGGAGGAGAGTGAAGAAGAGAAAAGAAGCCCACGTCGTTGCGTTCCATCCGTGAATACAGATGTCAGTCGCAGGGCGAACGCAAGAATGGTGTGGAGCTGAAAGCGCGCAGATTGTAACCTCAGTATGCACTTCAAAAAAAAAAATATTGGGCCGTGTGTATGTTAATCAGTGTTGTACGAAACGGCGCTCCTGGAACGCGTTCCTTTTAGGAGGAACGAAGGAACGCCGCCGTTCCGTTTTGCATCGGTGGAACTGCAACGGGAACTCGTTACATTTCTACTGAAACGGAAAAAGGAACGACGTTCCTTTTCTTTGCCGCGTGGTTTTTTTTAAATTTCTAACAGGGAAATATTAACAGTATGAAAACTATATCTTTACGAAGAGCACAATGTCGTTAACTTCTTGGTTAATTATCTTGTGGTTTATTCTGTGTGGTTCTCGTTTAGTAACAGTCGGGAGCAGGAAAGCTAGTGGACAATGTTTTTTTTTTTAGCATCTCTTGCTCGGGTCTATGTCCCGCGGCTTTGTAGTCCGCACTCACACTACGCACGCGCAACTCTCCTCCTTCCCTCTCTCCAACTGCTTCGCGTTACTCTCTCCGCTCTCTCTCTACCAGCTGCTTGCACTGCGCGTGCGTTCGCTTCTACTCACACCGCGCGCGCACGCGCAACTCTCCTCCTCTAGTCTCCTCTCCTTCAAGTGTGAAAAAAAATAAACGGCGAGCGGCGAGCGTTCCAAGTTTTCTCTGCCGCGAGCCACGACGAAGGCTCGCGTAGGGGGTAACGCTAGGGCAGTCGATGGCGCCATCTCTCGACGTCAGCACGCAACTGACTCTTTCTTCGGAACCAACACGATGCTCCGCATCACCCCATGGTTCCCCTCGGAAAGATGGTGTAATTTTTTTCCAGTGCCCGAGACCGCGGTGCAAAAAGCAAAGTTTTAGTCAAAGGAAAAGACACAGAAAGAGGGACGTTTCGAACTTGGCTAATTTCTTCCCTTCCACAAATCGTTATACACCTAGAAATATAAGGCCGAGTATAGCCATCACTGAACTTCCACAGAGACCTAGAGTTGTAACAAAAGAACATGTAACCAGACATCCAAAGCACCCTTGTATCCCGAACATTGGTCTCTTAAAAGACACACAAGAATTAAAGTTTCATCCTTTTCCCCTATACCAAGTCGGACAGCAACATCGAGAAGCAACTGTTTTTAAGTTCGAACAAGGGACTTAGATTGAAACGCGTGAGGTTGTTGTAAAATGCTCGAGCAATGTAAGGTAGCAGTATATTTTGCTCGTCTGAATTCGCCCACCACAAACATGAATATGGTTAAAAGCTAAGATTTTTAAAGGTGAATATATCAACAAATGAAATTATGCTTCGCTTTCTTTCTTCTCCTGGTGCCCTTCCATCACGGCATTCAGATTCGTATGGTGCCATTTGATGGGATAGATTAAAAAAAACGAACAAAACTTTGCTCTATCTAGCTAAATATGGTAATCAGCAAAATACAAATGTAACGTGTATGTAACGATACGTTCTATTTTTCGAACTGTAACGGGAACGAGTTCCTTTTTCAAATATGCAACTTGTAACGGGAACGCGTTCCAAAATCAAAAGGAACGGGGAACGAGCTTTCGTTCCTTTTTTGAGGAACGTGTACGACACTGCTGTTAATACAGCCGGAAGTTTGTCTTCCCCAGTGGGCGTCTGGTGTCTCAGCTGTAGATGAGCAATTTAGCCAGTGCAGTGCAACCGCTAACCTGGGGTCCTTAACGTGCACCCCGAAGTAGTGTTAACCGACCGCACGCCGGTACGATGGTCATCCAGGTCGAAACGGGCAAGGGTGGGGATTGAACTCGGGACCCCTGGGTTCTGCAGCGCGAGCTTTCGCTCCACGTGCTCCAAGCTGGTGTGTGCGCTAGCCCACTCGGCCACCGACCCCCTTTTGTTTTCTTTAATGCATGGAAAAGTTTTACAAATGACATAACATGTTGATACTTATGGGTATATACACTTACGAAACATTCACTTTCACTCCGTATTTACATACCAAAGTCGCACACGCACCTTATATTTGGCATCTTGTATATGCGGCCAGTAGGTGTGATAAATTGGAACACAGAAATCTCGACAAGTGCAATACAATGGTTACAAAATTATATATCGTCAATAGAGTGTTTCAGAAATCTGGGAGACCAAGACATGCATCGAACAAGGCAAACCACTCTGGTTGACTGAGAGATGAAGCGTATACCCTCCTCACTTGCGCTACCTGTTCCAGAAAAAGCAATTTCGTTGTACGGGGTTTCTCTGCATGCCTATCGATCATTCGACATTTCCATAGGCTATGTAGTCCCAACAGAGTGAACATGTCGTACGGGGACGGTTTCGTTCTCAGCGAACGGGAGGAAGCGGAGACTGTAGTCATTAAAGGCTCTGTTATACTCCGACGTAACTCGTGCGCGTGCGAGCGCGTCACAGCGACGTCACGTTGGCGAAAACCCGACGCTCTATACTCCGGCGTCGTGGCGTAACCGACGCGACCGGCGGCGTTCGACGCAGCCTGAAGCGCGAAACACATGCGCGTCAAAACTGTCCGGTCCGGCGTGCGAACTGTCGAAGATGGCTGTTCCGAATCGCCGTGCAGGACGGTTCTCGACACATGGCTTCCTGACGCGTCGTTGCGTCGCTCCGTTCAGCTCCGCCCAGTTTCGGGCATCCCTCTACCGAATGGATGGATGAATGCTAATGGGCGGTATTTATACTCCGGGCGGTAGCTCGCGCCACCTAGCCTATAAAACTAAAATACTACCCTCGCCCTTCTTGGTTTTCTGACTTTAAAACAAAGCATAATATTTTTATTACATTCTATTAAAGTGTGCTGTGTAGAGATTTTCCGTGGAGGTTACTTTTCTGCTCAACATGACTTAATCGCGATGGACCGCAGCGGACCTTAGAGCCATCCTACGAACGGATAACGCGTGCGCGCGTGCGAGCGCGTCACAGCGACGTCACGTCGGCGAAAACCCGACGCTCTATACTCCGGCGTCGTGGCGTAACCGACGCGACCGGCGGCGTTCGACGCAGCCTGACCGCCTCGACGCCAAAATGGAGCATGCCGTATTCCGCGCCGGCCGCGCCAGCGACGCCGGACCAGGATGCATCACGCGCTGGCTCCCGGCAGCCCTCGCGCGGGAAGCGCGGCGAATACGAGCAGTAGCAGACGACGGGAGCACCACTCCGTGTGGCGTCATGTTTGAAGAATCGGACTCGGTCGTCGAGAAGCTGATCGAGGAATTCGTCCTCACCCGTTTGTCTACGACACGAGGAAGCTTGAGTACCGTAGACCGTGCGCTTGTCAAAGATGTACCGTATGTACATTGACCGCCTACGCTTGCGGCGCAGGCGGTGCACCAACAGTGCAAGCGCGAGTTTTCGTCGTGCAAGGTACGTCCACGCCATCGCTCGAACTTGGCGCTCAAGAAGCGCGAGAATTTTCGTCTGCTATTCGAAACGAAAAGGAACCGGAAGTGGCGCACTCTCGCAGGAAACGTGCCCTCGTAGTCGAGATTCTGCGCATGCGCCGCGCCGGCGGCCCACCGACGCGCGTCGCGGGAGCCGCCAGGGCCGCCGGAGTATAAAGAGGGCGAATTTTTGACGTGCGCGGCGTGACTGACGTGACGTAGCCGACTTCGGCCAGCGTTCGCGTGCCGCGCGTTACGTCGGAGTATAACAGGCTCTGTTATACTCCGACGTAACGCGTGCGCGCGTGCGAGCGCGTCACAGCGACGTCACGTCGGCGAAAACCCGACGCTCTATACTCCGGCGTCGTGGCGTAACCGACGCGACCGGCGGCGTTCGACGCAGCCTGACCGCCTCGACGCCAAAATGGAGCATGCCGTATTCCGCGCCGGCCGCGCCAGCGACGCCGGACCAGGATGCATCACGCGCTGGCTCCCGGCAGCCCTCGCGCGGGAAGCGCGGCGAATACGAGCAATAGCAGACGACGGGAGCACCACTCCGTGTGGCGTCATGTTTGAAGAATCGGACTCGGTCGTCGAGAAGCTGATCGAGAGAATTCGTCCTCACCCGTGTGTCTACGACACGAGGAAGCTTGAGTACCGTAGACCGTGCGCTTGTCAAAGATGTACCGTATGTACATTGACCGCCTACGCTTGCGGCGCAGGCGGTGCACCAACAGTGCAAGCGCGAGTTTTCGTCGTGCAAGGTACGTCCACGCTATCGCTCGAACTTGGCGCTCAAGAAGCGCGAGAATTTTCGTCTGCTATTCGAAACGAAAAGGAACCGGAAGTGGCGCACTCTCGCAGGAAACGTGCCCTCGTAGTCAGATTCTGCGCATGCGCCGCGCTGGCGGCCCACCGACGCGCGCCGCGGAAGCCGCCTGGGCCGCCGGAGTATAAAGAGGGCGAATTTTGACGCGCGCGGCGTGACTGACGTGACGTAGCCGACTTCGGCCAGCGTTCGCTGGCGCGCGCATTACGTCGGAGTATAACATAGCCTTTAGAATGAGATCTTTTCTTAGCGTGCGTTGCAGAACGTCCCAAAATAAAAGTGCGTCGTTGCAATAAATAAAACAGTGCTCTATGGTTTCTGGCTTGTTACAAAGTCTGCAATTAACAGTCCACGATACAAATATTCCTTTTTCCTGGAGGTAGGTTTTTACTGGTAAGGTTGATGTATGCAATTTGAAAAAGAACGTCTTGGTTGCGGGAGGCACGCCCATTTTTTTTTTACTCTTTTGAAAACATCATTGATGGGTTCTAGCGTGAAACGGGTACGATAAAGTGGTAGAGGAAACAAGCTTTCCGTAATATTCCTCGCGAGTGTCTTCCTTGACACGCTAAACAAATATTCTAATGAAAACCGTGTTTTTAGAAAATTGAAGGTATCGTCAACTTCCTTTAAAAATCCCAGGGCCTATTTTTTGACGTCTCGCCCGTTGAAACAACAAGATAGCTTAAGCTCTCAGCAATGCGTGATTGGAGTATGACTCTAAGGAACTTGCTGGTTTGCACTTAAAAAAAAAAAAATCTTGACACTAACTGGCGGACAAAAATGTGACATAGTCCTAAACCACCATATTCGATAGGGAGGAAAAGGTTGTCCCTTTTTACACGTTCCCACGTTGAGCACCATGGAAAACTCACTCCGAATATATCGTCAATAACAGTAACCGCATGCTTGGATATTTAAGACGTAACTTCTCTCTAGCTCCATCATCATTAAAATTACTACTTTATAAAACACTGGTGCGATCAAAACTTGAATATGCATGCTCAGTCTGGGATCCCGGGGCAGAAAGCCTCATATCAGTGCTTGAAGCCATCCAAAACCGGTCAGCACGTTTTATATTATCAAACTACCATCGAACATCAAGCGTCACATCCATGAAAGCTAGTCTCTCAATGCCTCTTCTTTCCACTCGTCGCACTATCTCCCGTCTCTGTCTATTTCATAACATTTACTATGCCAATTCACTCTTGAAAGAGCAACTAATCAGTGCCCCCATCTACGTATCCTCTCGCCTCGATCACTGCTGCAAAGTTGGTATACCCACTTCCATCTCAGATTCTTTTTTCAAATCTTTCATCCCAAAAACATCTCGTGAATGGAACGGCCTTCCCTCACCCATTGCGACCATTGGCGATTTTGTTCTCTTTAAGGAAGCACTAACTACGTTACTATTCATGATCTGTGCGGGACTAACCATTTTCAACGTTTTTTTGTTTACTTCCGTTGCCCACCCCCTTTGTATTGCTTCGGCCCCGAGGGTATAATAAATAAATAAATAAATAAATAAATAAATAAATAAATAAATAAATAAATATCAAAGTGGCAAATACTCTATGGAATTTTGGGATGTCTGTTCGAGTCGCAATGGAGCACTTGAAGGACGTACTATCGGGGAAAAAATGAAATGGAACAGGGGAGCGCGTTGCTTGCCGTTACAGGCTGCGCCACCTGGGGGTGGGCCTAGGGGCGAGGGTGCGTGGCCTACTCCGCAACGTGTTCCCGCCCCCGATCGGCACCTCCCCGAGCCCCGGCAGTGCACTTGCCTCTCAGATGCGCTGAAAGCTGTCACCGCTATCTTTGTCTGCTCGGCGCGTGGGCCGAGCTTCTTCGCACCGCACGCGCTGAGCGCAGCAAGGACAGCGGTGGCAGCTTTCAGCGCCGCTGAGGCGAGTCGCACTGCCGAAGCTTGGGGAGCGCCGAGCGAAGGGCGTAGACCCATCGGAGTAGGCTACGCACCCTCGCCCCTAGGCTCACTTCCATGCGTGGCGCAGCCTGTACGGCAAGCCACGCGCTCCTCTGTTCGCATTTCGATTCCTCCCCGATAGTACATAAGTTTTGAAGCAAGGAATATATTACAAACACTTGCTCTTGTAAAAATGGAAATGTCTCTACCCTTCCACGCATCAGCTTTCGTTTTCAGTGTGGTCACAAGGGAGGACCAGTAGGTCGAGCTGCTACGAATTTGTGAGAGCGGTACTCCAAGATATGTGATCGGCCCCTGGTTCCACGCTATCCCTCAAAAGAACGTGGTTTTGTGGCCCAGGAACCGTACCAGAAGCCTTTGCATTTAGATGGATTCACTGAAGCCTCTGTGATTGCGCAGTAACGCACTGTTTCATCAAGCGCTTTCTCGACACTCTTCTTGTCAACGCAAAAAAAAATCCGACATCGTCTGCGTATGCGAGGACTTTTACCTCAACATTTGCTACAGAGTACCCACGAATACATTCTGTTTTCAGAACGCTAAGACATAAGGGCTCTAAATACAATGCGAAAAGGAGGGGAGAGAGAGGGAGCCCTGCCTTACGGAAGATTATATCTTAATTTTATCGGAAAGTGGGTTATTGATTTTCAGTCGTGTCGAAGTATGCATGTAGCAAAGTCGAATTCCTTCCAAAAGTGTCTCTCCCAAGTTTACGTGCTCAAGAAGGGCAAATAAAAATGAGTGACTCACACGGTAAAAGGCTTTTGTAAGGTCTATTTGTACAAGTTCAACCTGGTCATTATTTTCTGACACAGACTCTAGGGCGGAACGGGCAACATGTATGTTCGTTTGAATGGCTCTGCCGCGTATCCCACAAATTTGGTGCTCACCCGCCAGTTTTTCTATTACACACTGAAGTATTTCATTGAGCACTTTAGCGTAAATTTTATAATCTGCGTTGCAGAGTGATATTGGTCTGTAGTTTTCCATCTTTTTAAGCTTTTCAGCATCTTTTCTTTTTGACAGCAATACCGTGTGTCCACGGTAAAATGAAGGGGGGAGAGTTCTCTGTATGTAGGATTCTTCAAATACAGCGAGTAAAACAGGACATATAATTTCTTGGAACTTTTTTGTAAGATTCACCGCTTAGTCCATCTGGTCCTGGTGTTTTCCCATTTCGGAGAGATATAATGGCGGCCTTAATTTCGTTTAATGTTATGTGGCCTTCAATTAGATTGCGATGTTCCTCGTCAAGTTTTGGCATCTGTGCTAGTAACTGTGCTATTTCAGTTTTCTCTTTTGTGGGTATTACTGTTCCAAAAATATTTGTGTAGAAGTGGTGAAAGATTTCACTATTTCAGTGGCGTCGGTGAGTATCAATCCAATTTTGTTGATTTCTACTATTTCCTTTGACAGTGCGTTACGCCTTTCGTCATCCAGAGATCTTTTGTAGGTTGTTCGCCGAAGAGAAAGCGTTTCTTCCGCGAGCGGATTAATGCTCCGCGGCACCTTTCGGTTTCATATCTTTGAAGCTGGGCTAGTACTATGTTAGGATCGTCGCTGTACGCCTGGATTTAAGCATTCAAGCTCGTGCAGGGTTACTAATTTTTTAAAAAGGTCACGCTGCTGTTGTTTGTTCATATATGGTGCAATTGTAGAGCGTTCGATTGCGCTGTGTTTTACTTCTTTCTTGAAACTATCCCATTTTGCAAAGATGTGCATGTCAATGTTTTGCAGTGTATTCGACAAGAGTAAAGAGATGTTAGTTGAAAATTGCTCATCACTTAGAAGCCTCAGGTTGAGCTTCATGTGTTCCCACTGCTGATGAACACCTCGGAGCCTGCGCGGCCCAAAGCAGACTGATACCAGGCAATGGTCAGAAAAAAAAACTGATTTGACTTGAGAATTTCTCATTGAGTCGATTACATCGCCTGAGACATATATTCTGTCTAATCGTGCGTGAGACGTTCCTTGGAAATGGGTGTAGCGTATCGATTCACCTTTTTTATAAGTAACATCAACAAGGTTTTAATCTTGAAGCGTGCTCCGTAGAGCAGCGGCACTTCCGTCATACCTAGTTTGTGACACCGATCGGTCATCTGCACTGCAAACAAATGTTAAAATAGCCATGGTGATGACAGGCCATCACCATGGCTTCTCGAAAGGAAGAGGACGACGAAGGTGGGGTGCTTTGATTGAGTTTCAACAAGGAAGGTATATATGAGCAGTTTGATGTATTCTAGGCTAGGTAAGCATTCGGCATTTGATAGCGGAATCTTGAGTAACTGAACGTGGACATTTTTGTACCATCCACGTGCTATCGAGCTATAGCATACGCTACAGTGATAACTTCAGGTGCAATCCCACCGTGCATGACGCTTTGGAGTTTTCTTGACGGTTCATGTCTTTCTTTTTATGTATCCTAAAATTATAAAGGTAATGTCAAATTAAATAACTGTTTTTAACAACGCATTAATGTCTCGCGATTAAGATTATTTTTAGGTAGGTAATTATTCAGCTTCTGATAAACCACAGTCTCTAATATTAAAAAAAATATTTCTCGAGTTATAACGTTCCACCGTCCACGATATTTTACGTGAGCGTTCAGTTGGATATAATAAAATAAAAAAGTATGCAATGAACTATACAGATAATGTATACTTTAAAATAAAAAATAAAGTTTAAAATGGAGTAATTTTATGGTGCTACAAAAACAGAATCACGTTACCTAATCAAAATTACGAGACATTAAATTATGTAGCGTTCTTCGATATTACATTTTCCAGAACTTCCATATTGATATATTCCACGTTAAAAATGTTATTAGACCTCAAACTCTTCCCCATTCAGTTACGGCAAATTGCAGTTTCTTAATATAAAATACAGATGGCGACACGTCTTCAACAATAGCTTGGTGTGCGTTTTCCGTCCTGTGCCGCTTGGAACGCCACGTGAAAGACAGAAAAAGCGCCAGATGTCAGGGTGTCAGATGCCTGGATGCCCACAGTGAGCGAGCCAGAGGTGTCAGAACAAGAAGCGCGAGGCTGCCGGCGCACCACAACTGCTTTTGCGCGCGTTCGGCTGTGCGTCGATACCGCGGTGAGAAAGAAACACATTTCTTCCACCTTGGTCGGTACGTTGCCTGACGCGATCCAAATGAAATGGGCGCCATGAACGGGGCTCCGCCATTTGGGATTCTGCCCAAATAAACAGGCTGATCGGTGGCCCTGGGGGCTAGTGCACACCAGCTCGGGGCACGTGAAGCGGAAGCTCGCGCTGCAGAACCCAGGGATGCTGGGCTCAATCCCCACCCCTGCCCGTTTCGATCTGGATGAGTATTGTACCGGCGTGTGTCGTGTATCACTACTGCGTGGTGCACGTGACAGACCCCAGGCTAGCGGTTGTACTGCACTGGCTAAAATTGCTCATCAACACTGGGAGACTCGTCGGCCGTTGAGGCAGACCAAGTTCTAGGCTGCATAAACATACACAAAACCCAATTTTTCGACCCTCGGTTCTGTTGCTCATCTGCATCCATACCGTGTCGTGCGATCGTGTATCACATATACCGTGTGATGCACGTTAAAGACCCTGATCGAACAGTTGCACTGCACTGGCTATAAGAATGTCGCTCTATGAAATTCCTGCTGTCTAAAAAACCAAAGACTAATTTTGAATGCGTCGTTACATTGCATTTTTAATATCTGTTCGCGTGTTCGCCTTCCTTTTTTTTAGTCTACATTTTTTTATTATGCGGTTCTTACTTACGATGAAACAGTCTATAGTCGTCGGACTTCTGGAAAAATATTATATAACTAACAAAATGGCACGTTAACGCAAAATAAAAACAAACAAACAGAAAATATAGGCTTTCTTAATAAAAAATAAATAATAGACATCATTAAGACAGGAGACGATGGAAATCATGGGGCAGGACGCACGTCTCAAAGTTAGCTATCAACTGTTATTGAAACAATCACTTATATACGCTCTTCTCCCGCACCTATATCCTGACAACTGCGCACGCCCCATGGTTGACCGCTATACAGTTCTTAGAAAAAAAAAGCCGTTTACAACTCCCTGTAACGCCGAATTGGAGCGCAGCTCTTGAGGAGGAGGAGGGAAGGGTACTGAGGGGAGGGTATACCCCTCCTCCTCCCCTCACGGGGGTCACGTGACCTGGAGGGTCACGTGACCTGGGGGAGTCACGTGACCTGGGGGGTCAGGTGACCTGGAGGGTCACGTGACCTTGCGGTTACGCCGACGCCGACGGCGACGCCGACACCGCTAAAGCCGGAAATGGGCGCCTAAGAGCTGGGCTCTAAAAAGACACCCACGGAACCGAAACACACCTCAATAGGACGTTCAAGTAACCTTTTGAAAAAAATAGGCCCCCACTGTGGATCGAACCGGGGTCCACTGCGTATGAGGCAGACCCTGTCCTCATCCTTTTCGTCGTCTCCGGTCTTAACGATATGCAACCTAAACCAGCTCGCCTGTTTACTGGTTTTATCAGAAGTAATAGACCTGATTGCAATCGTGTTTTAAAACGTTTGAGCTCCCCAAAAGCTATAAAGCGGGCTGCATGCTTTGAACGGTGCGCTTGTTTACTGGAAGAGTAGTTCAGGGCAGCATGCTCGCGCTTGTATGTTCCGCTTCGCTCGCACGATAAAAACAAATACTTTAATGGTAATGTATTAAGTTAGACAAAGCTTATCTTCTGAATATCTGCATTGCCCTCAGTTTTCACGTGATTACACACTTGTTTATTATTATTGTTTTCGTATCCCACTGCGATTCAACTCGTGCTCTTTTGTGTGCTAGATGCATTAGAGACCAGGTAACCCAGGAGCATTTTATTTCGCGGATTGCAAAATATCTATGCTACTTGCCACGTGGGCCACATTCAATGCAAATTATTCTAAACTTCACATGTGGCCGCTTACTTGAGTGAACAATGTAGCTTGTCAAGAACAGCTGCGATTGTATGAAATCACGTGGGGAAAACTCGGTGTAAGCACGCGACCGTTGGCATCCAGTTACTCATAATCGGCGCCTAGATCATTGGTTGCTGTTAGTAGGTAGAGTTTTTCAAACAACCCGGCGTTAGGATGTTTTCTTCTTTCTGTTGTAAGCAATCAGGCGACAGCTTACACCAAATCTGAGGGTAATAAAGTACTGTGAAAATTCTAACTTCAAGGCCGGAGCAGTATATGTGTTCAAGCTTGAACTTTAGATGCACCTTTAACTTTCGATACACTCAACGCTATATGTAAAATGTTGCACTGTTTCAGTCTTAATCAGCGTACCATGTCCGTGCTTACACTATATCTTATACAACAACAAACTCTACCCATTTGCACATTTTTTAATTTTTTCACACCGCTACTTGCGCGTATAGATCACCAAATTAAAAGTGGTATATTGCTTAAACTCGGTGCAAAAGCTACCCACAGACCAAGAATTTTTGCCTGGCCAGTCATTTAATTTATCACTGAACTCGTATTAAAATTAATTCTTGTCACTTATTGCTGTGAGTTAATTTTTAAACTTGGCATTTTTTTATTATGACTCCCGCACCTGTATTTGAGTTTAGCAAACTTAATATATAAACCTGAGCATCATTTTTTGTGTCTTTGAGTCTCGTGGTTGTGATCAAAATAAACACCCAGTTACCTAAATAAAACATTCAACCCCCCCCCCAAGAAAAAAAGAAGAAAAAAGAATATATATATATATATATATATATAATATAGTTTATTTGTTTTGACTTCTAAGGTATTTGATTCATCAACCTGGAATTTTTTAAACCCAAGTCAGTCACGTCATCAGGCTTTCCTGGAAATCCACAAAGAGCCAAACACATGCACGACAGAAGGGCCGGCCCGTTATAAAAATTTGATCACATTGAAGTATGTGTAATTGGCCTCCTAAATCCCCGAAGGCTGCTGACATCACACAGAAAAACAAGCGAAAGACCACGGATGTCAATTTCAGGATATAGAAAAAAATACCCCACTGTATCGAAGCGCCAACGCACAGGATTTCTCGCATTGATGTACAGTTAAGTCAGGCGATCCCACCGCCATCTGTTGGTTCAGAATCCCACTAACCAATGGCACCGTGTTGGAATCGGTCCTCATGCCATAGATGAAGGAGCCGTGAGCATAAACGTGACGATGAATCTGATACAAAGCCATCGCGAATCACGCTCGCAATCGACTGACTTCATAAATAAGAATCCTTATGGAAAATGCAAACCTCAATATCATTGCAGCCACACTCGTGCTGCAGCATCTTGTGCTCATCGCACATTTTCCGTGATTGTTTTTATTCTCACTAAACTTATTTGTGCACATGGCTACAACGCGGTGATAGCCAGACAGCCGTAGATTTTGGGAATTGTAACACGGAATTGGGGGAGGGGGGGGTAGCAGGTTATTAACGTCAGGGATTTGTTCTAAGCGGTATTTGCGCAGAGTACAAAAATCATTGCATCGCCCCTTTAACGTGAGCTCGTTCTGAGCATCCGCTCTAAACAGCGCCCACAAATGTGGTGTCCAGTGAATACGCCCTGACTCAACTTTAAAGGGACACTGAAAAGGTATTTATGCTCGCCGAGGTTTTTATTTGAACATGACCTATCAGAGCCCAACTACCCAGAACACGATTTCCGGCTCGAAATTCGTTTTCTTTCCCCCGAAAACAACCGGTAAGAGAATAGGCCGGTTTCAGTCGCGCTCACTCTTTTTTTATTTTCACTTGGTTTCAAACTATGGGTACCAAATCTATTCAAAGTCGTGGGTTATCTAAGGAACACATTCCATATTAATAATGAAAAGAATATGAACCACCTTTTGTGACCTTGAAGAAGCCGCAAAAACGTTGATTGAAAAACAATGTTGCACAGATCAAAGGAAGTACATGTACACGTCATTCTCAATACGAAGACGTAGCGCCGGCGGGGCGACTGAAGCCCCTTCATGCTTTAAAAGTAGCGCAAGGTGCGTCGGCGCAAGAGGCGCGTGCAGCGTGCAGCCCTTGGAAAGATCATGACGGCACAGCGCAGCACTGATAGAGTGAGCTAGAAACGACTGAGTGAGGCGAGCTACAGGCTCCGCTCATGCTTTCAGTTGCACCTCAAAATGTGGAAAGCGATCAGGTGGAACCAAGCCACTTCGATCGCAGCGCCACCTTCGCAGCGATCAAAGCGAGCGACGACACAGGTCAAGGTCATATGGGCAATATAGGCCCTTAGGGGCTATATAGTATTGTTTATGATTTTGACGGCAGAGGAAACGTCAAAGCACCATGTCACGTTACAACGACGCTACGACGTCATCGTCTACTTAGACGTTGCGCGACGCCAAGATGCTGTCGTAAGGCCATCGCGACCTCGCGTCGCGTTGAGGACGACGCCGTTTCGCGACATGAATTCACCATTGTAACGCGGTCTTGACATCGCGTCGCCTTGACGACGACGCCGTCACCCGACGTCAAGTCGCCGTTGTAACGCGGTCATGACATCGCGCCGCGTCGAGGACGACGTGGACGTGGTCGTCGATACCGACGTTGACGTTGACGTTGACGCCCAACGAAACGTCAAAGATCGCCATGACGTCATGTTAACATCATCCTGAAGTCGTCGTGAACGTCAACATCACAACGTCGTCACGACGACGCCTTGACGGTGTATAACGTCGTCGTCTTCGCCAATATCAACGTCGACGCGCCGTCACGACGAAGTCTTGACGTCGTGTAACGTCGTCGTCGTCGACGTCGACTTCGGTCGTGACATCAAGTTTCGTCATGTCGACGACCTGACACCAAGCGTCGTTATGACGTCGCATTGACAAGGACGCGTCATCTTGACGTCGCGTGACGTTGTCCTCATCGTCGTCGACGTCAACGTAGACATCGACGTCGTTGTCAACGCAATATGACGTCACAACCCAGTCTTGATCTCGTGTAAAAACCGAACCACATAGGGCGTATTTGCGACGTATTTACGGGAGTTTCGGCGGACGTAATCCCAACATATGCGGGCGTCCGGACGAGCGCTTCCTCGACGCCTCGAGGTCGTCGTAAATACGCGCGCATTCGCCGATCCGACTGAGACAGATCTCGGCGCTTCGGCGTATTTCGGCGTAGCGTATCCGGAAGCGTACGGCGCGGTGCCGGCCAATCAGATCTCCGAGTTGACAGCCGCGGAAGGTGCGAGAGGATCGGCTTGCCTAGCTATGCGGCTGCCTGGCTGGCTTGATTCAGCCGCCGAAATGGGAGCCCGCTTGCCGCGTTTGACGGTATATTGGCAAACTGTACGAAATCGCTCTATATCTTTAAAACAAGCGATGAACGACCAAGACAGAAGAAAATACCATCTCTGTTGCGGGCGATGTCAAAAGTTATAAAAGGAAGGGTTTCGAGCAGAGATCGTGGCCGCCCTCCGGCCGGGACTTGCTGGCAACTTGGCGATTGAAAGGAGCATATATAAAACAGGCGCTAGCAAATTAGCATTTCGTGGTTGATTAACATTTAGTTATTTCTGCCTCCTTGCGGAACGCACTATTATAAAAGCCGATCTACATTTTGCGTCCTTTCATGAAAAATCGCGAGTCGGGCTACACTGCACAAAACGCCGAGGAGACGTCGACAAAAAGCGCCGTGTCTGGCTTGGCAACCTTCCCCTCTTCCCTTCTGTGAGAAGTGCCCGCCGAATGGCATGATTACGCCCGCTGAAACGCGCGCTAAATTCGTTGAGAATGCGCCCTAGGTAGGCCGGCCTTAGCGTGCGTTGTCAACGTCGATGATGACGTTGACGTCAAGGCGTCGTCGTGGAGGTCGCATGACACTGTGACGACAAGTCAGGTCGCAGTGACGTTATAGACTGCCTTCATACACACGCGCGCTTTTGCTTGAGTGGGGACATCTCAGCCATTTTCCCGCCCAATTGTTTTTTTTATTCATTTTGAAGTGCGCGCAATCCGGTGCTCACTCAGCTCGAGCGCGTAGCTTTAGCTGATGCGTAGACGCCATTTTACCGCCCAAGTCACGCACCGAGTGCGCCAGGAGCTGCCACATTCAGGGCAACAATGGATGTCTTCACGCTGAAACATGACAGACATCTATAGTCGGTGACAGGTCAAGAACGAAGTAGCCTTCCTACTTTTCCACTTTAGTAGAGCGAACGATGGAGAGGAGGCGACCTTCTCTCCACCGTTCGCGCTACTAAAGTGGAAAGAGTTGGGAGGAGCTTCCACTTCCTCCCTGACCTGTCACCAACTATTCGCGACTCCAGCAAAACGAACGACACCTAGCGGGAAAACACTGAACTGGCCGGACCAGGTCCTTTCGCGATTTCTGCTCGTCTCTTCTGGCTTCCGTGTTTGCATGTTGTCGGTGGATTGCGCGACAGAACAGTTCTACCGGTGTCTGTGTCGTAACCGTAGTATCGCCTTGTGACCCAGGTTGCTCTGCACGCGACCTATGGAACCGCGTGAGCCAGACATTCTGCGTTTCTCAACGTTCATCAGCACAGTGGAAGGACAGTGGGCAGTCCTTTCCTCGTTTCCTCGAAGAAAGTCAAGCCTCTGGAAGCTCGCTTACCCCAACACATCGCCGGAGGTTCGAAACGTGGAGAATAAAAAGCGGGGCAGACCATTTGGAGTCCAATTCCCGCTCGCTGATGCCCCAGCGTTGTGCGTTGAGCTGGCACATGGCACGGCACGACCTGGATTCGACCGCCATATTTGCCCGATAGTGGCGTCCCCTTATAGGTCGCTGGAGTCGCGAATAGGCACCCTATGACGTTATTTTTTGACGTGACGCCTGACGTCTAGGTTGTATAAAGATAAAGACGTCAAAGTCAGAGTAAAAATTGACCGCATCTCCGCGTGGTGAATGATGTTGGTCGGGGCGAAGCTCTGGTGGTGCTTGTCTGCGTAGACGCTGAGCCGCAGCATGCCGGGCCTTTCGTTCGTTTTCATCCATGTCAGAAAGAGAATTTGTGGTATGGAACGTGATTATATACGCATTTGAGCATTTGACCGCAGCGCCTTTGCGTCTATAAACGTTGAGCCAATGCATGCAAAGTTTAACGCGTTTCTATACTCATTTGACCGCAGCGCCCTCTCCTGTATATGACGTGTGAGCGGCTACATGCAGCGTTTCATCCATGACAGAAACCCCAGGTCTTGAGTTACTACCACATCTCAGAGCCCCTACTGCGTCCTGTCGCCGCGCAAACAAATTTCAACATTTTTTTTTCATAATTTTTTTTTATTTTTTTTTGCTTTACACGAGCACGTGAGCTCACAAGCTCGTAATTTTTTGACTCATTTTTTTTCTTTTTTTTGCCCTACACTGTACGTGCTCGTGAGCGTCCTGTACGTGCTCGTGAGCGTGAGCTCGTGAGCGTGAGATCACTTGCTCGTGAGATCACGAGCACGTGATCTCACGAGCGGAAGCACGAGCACCCGACGCCGGCCTCACGGCGGACGGACATACGGACATGGTTGGCTCTATACTCTGCTTCATACTTAGCATGCAACGCTGTCAAAGCTACTGGCGCGAGCGCGTGGCTTCATCTATGGTTTTGCTTGCGCGAGAACCCGTGCAAATGATCAACGAGATCAATCCCCACGCTCGCGCCAGTAGCTTTGACAGCGTTGCACGCTAAGTATGAAACGAAGTATAGGAGCTTCGCCCCTAATAGCCCGGAGTTCTATTTTTGCTATGACCTTGACCAGTGTGACGGTCGAGCTTGGCGTTGAAACGAAACGCGTTTTTCATAAAAATAGCCATCCGAACAACTTCGGTTTTAGCGCCGAGAGGGCCGTACGAGTGAAGTGGCTGATTAGGCCGCTTTTTCATGCGGAGGAGCAGAAATAGCACTCCGGTGGCCCCACTCGGCTCTTTAGTACACTCTAGCACTGAGCTAGAGTTCATATGCCATGTTCTTCCCAGAATCGGCGCACGGCACGTGTTTCGCAGCATTTTCACAACAATGAATGGCGCCACTTTTCCCAGGATAGAGGGGCTTTAGTGTTCCGGACGCACTCGCGCCCTCTACTCGAGAGCAACAGGCCTATGCTGCGACGGAAGTGGGGCCGCTACTTGGAACTTCCCGTTTGTGATACCGGCAAATCGATCTTCAAGAGCAAAAACATCGATCGGAAGGGATATAAGTGCGAAACAATCACACGACAAACGGTGCACGCAACTTCATCGTCGTCGTCGTTGTCTGCTTTGCACGCCAAAAAAGCGGAAAAAAAAACGCGGTCGGGTGTAATCGTGTAGCTACCGTATAAACTGGAATATAGGTCGAACCGGAATATAGGTCGACCACCTAATTTACAAGTTGCAAAAAGCGAAAAAAGGTTTTATGGCAAGAAAATGCAACCTTACCTTGGTAACAAATTTGGCCAAGCACACTGGAAGTACGAGAAAACAATGCACATATATTTAATTGCTTCGCACGCAATAAAGCACGAAAGAGCGCGAGCGTTACAACTCGAGATTCTTCAGAACCTTCGTCCGACGACGGGATTCACTGAAAGCGATTCAAAGGGACGATGATGTCCCTTTGAATTGCGCCCTCGAGAGCCCGGAGGCACGAGCGACTTCGATGGCCTTCGTACGGATACACTCCGACGTCACAGGTAGCATTCTGGCGCGCAGATCCCGAATAAAATTTGCCACCTTTGTTTCCGATTCGGGGTGACACCGCAGTCCTTCCACGAAATGAAGTTTTCTTCATCCTTGCTGTACGCCGCTTTTCTCCACTACACCAAACCTCGCTGCGCTGCAGGATTCCCGTGGATCTCTGCATAGGCGATTGTCTGCATCTTGATAGGCTACCGTGAACTGTCATTTCCGCTCGCTCACTACTCACTCCGGGAGCGGCAGTGGCAGATGCAACGGACCAACGAGCACAAGTGCAAGTGAATCGTGACCATCCTGACAAGTGGACGAGCGCTAGGCGATCGCAAAGAAAAACAAGATGGCGGCTTCAGCCACCCAGTGTCGCGAGATTATTTTGTTTCTCCGCTAATGACCGTTATGTAAGACGAGGGTCGACTTTTCCAGGTCCGTTTTCAAAAATAAATTCGACCTATATTCCGGTTTATACGGTACGCGATTTCCGGCATATTTCTCCACCTCGGCACACAGGTTTCGGTTTCCAGCAGTTGGGTTTTTTGGGGGCTTTATTACAAATATACGGGACTCTGTATTAAAAGAGTGATTAGGGTAGTCGTCTGACACCATATCGGAGAGAGCTTGCGGCTGACGAGTGTCTGCTACACATTCCGAAACTGGAGATACCGCCTGCGGCATTACGCCGCATTTCTCCGTGTCAGCGCATCTTGCTTTATAATTAGTTGAGCTTATCGCTCAGTTGAGCTGCCGTGACTTCTCGCTTTATAGGTGCCATGTCAGTAAGCGCTATCTCCGAGGCGGTACCACGCGCCCGATTCCTGAGTTAGGCGCCGCGCCGCAGAAGAGCGGGAAAACACACGATGTTTGCAGGCACAGTAGGACGCGCATGCGCTTTTGTGTGATCTCGAAACCAGGCGACCTGCCGGCAGATGGCAGAGCAATGCGTTT
Source organism: Ixodes ricinus (assembly GCA_037355805.1). NCBI lineage: Eukaryota > Metazoa > Arthropoda > Arachnida > Ixodida > Ixodidae > Ixodes > Ixodes ricinus. The sequence continues at coordinate 87,789 of JAZHYW010055890.1, read as the reverse complement.
CAGTCGCAGCTCGCGCGTCCAGGGGACTTTGTTCCCGACTGAACCTCGAGCCTTTTTTTATTTGGATCCCGCACTAGCTTCAAGGCTATGGGTCCAATACATGTTTGTGTATTTGTTAAAACAAAGTATGCAAAAATAAAGGAATTGAATTGAACCTGAAGTCAGTCATTGCCGTTTAGCGGAAAGGGTAGTTAACTATCTGCACCCTCGAACCGCAACTGAACGCGTCCAATTTTCCGATCGAGCGCTATCTCTCGCCCGCCCAACGGCGGTATAAAGAAGGAACTTGCCGTTTTATAAGCCGCTGCTGAAACCACGGCGCTGCAAAATAACAGATTGCAAGGAAGCCCAGCCAGTAGCCACCCGGCAACCGAAATAAATGCCGGCTGAGGGAGACACTTGGCGCCTCGTGACTTCCGTCGACCAATCGGACGACAGTACATGTCGGCTGACCGCTAATTCAAAGAATGGCACCTTCATTCCTTTTTTTCTGTGTGCTTAATCTAGGAATAGCATGCGCAAGGCGTGCGTGTGCGTGCGTGCGTGCGTGCGTGCGTGCGTGCGTGCGTGCGTGCGTGCGTGCGTGCGTGCGCGCGTGCGTGCGCGTGCGTGCGTGCGTGCGTGCGTGCGCGCGCGCGCGTGCGTGCGCGCGCGACAGAGGGGCAGGGAGGGGCATTACGTGATTTTGTTGATGCATAGAAGGTCAGTCCGGAAGTCCCGCCGGAAATGTGCGATGGATGGTGGATTCTAAATATTTCCTTTCAGCCGGTAAATTTTACAGGTTAGGCGCGTTCGACTTTACTTACACCTCTTGCACCAGTGCAGAAAGTGAAGGGTAGTCTACTTCCCGGTATCTGTATTGAGATACGACCCGGAAGTAGCACCGCCCTACGCTTTTCTGCACCGGTGCAGGAGGTACAAGTAAATCGAACGCGGCTAGTGTTAGACACGACAAAGAAATGTCATGGCGAAGCGAAGATGGGTGGATCCAGCCGAAACAGCAAAGCATGCACGACAGCATAGGACATTCGTGACACACCAAAGGCGTAGTCCGGTCCGCTCCAAGGGCCAGTGTTCGTTCAAATGCCTTATCCCTGTGTTCGATCTCACTATGCGCGGGATTAAGGCTACGCAGTTCGAAGCCGCGGTGTTTGGTTCACCGGTTAGTTACCCTTCGCTGATCAAGCTCACGATCAAAATGAATGCTCTCAATATCATGAACAACTCGAGACTTGAGCGCCGCATCCGTGGATGATCGTGAACGGGGACGTTTGTGGTTGAACCCTCGAAGTGGAGCATTGTGCGAATATCAAAGCCCGCGAATACTTTGACTGGAATCTTCCATATTTTTGGAGACACGGCACTTGCTTTGGGTAGTGGAGTAAGGGGGTAGCGACAGCTGAAAGACCATTTCCTAGCCACGACAGAACTTTTTATTAATGTCTACAGTACGTCCAAGAGCACGACTGAACCTTGCAAAAAAAATGATTATACATACCGCCTGTTAATAAAACAGCTCCGATCTGATACTTTTTAAAAACAGACGAACCCACCTCGGCCACGTTTTTTGTGCTGATTCAATGAAGTGAGTGGGCTCGATCGAACCGATGCAAAGAAAGCGTAAACTCAATTGCAGCGCATGCCAATTTTGTGCGCAGTTGTCGCATTTAGACTGCCAAAGGGATCGGTGTATTTTCTCTTTATGTTTACGCACTCATTTTTGTTTCCAGATATGTTATATTATGCGATTCGTAAATCTAAACACCGCGAACGCATTGTTTGGAAGAGCACATCCAGGTACATCCAAAAGGAAGAAACGATTTTTAATGGCCGCTCGTACGTAGCTTTACTTCACATAACCTCAGACTTCAGAAAAATGCATCGCAAATTGCCCTGCAATTGTGTTGCTTAGATGAACGCAGCAAAGAACAAAACGACGGCCAGTCCATCCCCGTGGACTTCCCGTCGGATCTTCTTAAACGGGATGCGCGGTGAGATGAGCATTTCGCTAATGTAGTTTTAGCGGTGGCAAGTTGGGCTGGTGGATGCTTGAAGCCGTGCCTTCGGGAGAGGCGCGGGATCTAATCTCGCTTGAGCGTCGACTTGCATACCGAGCAGAGGACGATGCTCGAGACGTTTTGACCGGGGAATTCCCGAGCGAGCATTTCGTAGAATTCTGGACGTGCCGTCGATACGTCCTATTGAAACCACGGTGGGTTACAGACTCTACACCAAACGCCAAACATATCGGTTGTCATGTGCTTCTAAAGTATTCGCCGGCCATAATCGAGTCAATGACCCCACCGAGGGTCACGTGCATCTGGGATGTTGCGACATCACCGGTCGCTGAAGTAGCTCGTTCAGCCGTACGCCGATCTTGCTGAGCTTGGCGTTCTTTGCTCGCGTCGAAACTCTTGGATTTCTCGTTGTCTCTCAAGTTTTCGCTGCGCGCGCTTTTTGGTCGCCGAAGCAGTTCGTTGTGCCGCGCGTCTGACTTGCCGCCAGACGCTTGCGTTCGCGGCGTTCTTCGTCAGAGAGTTTGGGGCGAACCGTCCGTGCGCATTACTCCAACTGACGCAGCTGTGTTCGTCGCCGAGTAACTTAGTCTGCTTATGCACGCGGGTGTGTGTGTGTGTGTGTGTGTGTGGGGGGGGGGGGGTTCTCCTCAGCCTATCAGCGTCGGCGGTCGCTGCGCAGGAGGTAGCTTTGCTCCTCTCCACCCCATTGACCAATGAGAGGTTATATTCGCAGGTTACGTTTTTTGTGGATTTACTTAATCTGAAAACCTAAACTACAACGTTTCAGGTTAAAAAAAGTACGCTATACAAATCTCTGTAACGCGAAAATAGAGCGCAGCTTTTGAAGAGGAAGAGGGAGGGCCGAAGGGGAGCATGCCCCTTCTCCAGCAATGTACCCTCTCCTCCTCGTCCTCCTCCTCCTGCTCCTCCTCATCTCCCCTACTCCTCCTCCCCCTCATCCTCCTCTCCTCTCCACTTCCCTCCTCCCCCTCCTCCGCCTTCCATGAACACTCTCCTAGAGAAGAAGGCCGTAGCGCTCCGAGTGGTTACGTCACAATGTCGGAGAAGGAAGGCCATGGCGCAACTACGTGAGAAAATATCGGGTATCGACGTGAAAAAATGTTTCTTGTCGAGCGGCGCGGTGGTGTTCGTGCGCGTTTATCCGACATTAATATACGTTTTAAAAAGCGTAGTCTTGTACACTTTAATATATATATATATATATATATATATATATATACGTATTACAGTATACAACGCGTTACCAAGGTTGAAAGGACCAAATTTGTATTTATGATTATCTCCGTAACCGCGGGACAACGTGCAGTCCCGCAGCTCTCCACACTTCTCGAATGAGCCGGCTGTGGCGCAACATTTTCTTCCCTCATATGGGCTCCCATTTCTGGCAAATTTACGCTGTGTGTGAGCTGCAGACTGTTTGAAATGGAACGCTGAGATATTTCGAGAAGAGTAGGGAACCGAAAACAATCCAGGTCATCGCCGCAGGGCGCGCACACGAGCGAGTGGAGGCATGGCGTCGACAACATTACAGGTGCAAACCCCACCGTGCATGACGTTTTGGTGCTTTTTTGACGGCTTATAACTTTCTTTCTATGTATCTTACAATTATAAAGTTAATGTCAAATTAAAGAGCTGTTTTTGAACGATACTTTAATGTCTCGATATTACAATTATGTTTAGTTGTTAGTTAATTATTCAGAATTTTAATAGACCACAGTCTCTAATATTGAAAAAAATATTTCTCGAGTTATAACGCCCCATCGTCCACGATATTTTACGTGAGCGTTCGGTTGGATGTAATAAATTAAAAAAGTAAGCAACAAACTGTACAGATAATGTATATTTTAAAATAAAAAATAAAGTCTAAAATGGTATTATTTTATGGCGCTATAAAAACGGAATCACGTCAACTAATCAAAATAACGAGACATTAAATTATAAAGCACCCTTCGATATTACATTTTCCAAAACTTTCATATTGATATATTACATGTTAAGAATGTTATAAGACCTCAAACTTTTCCCATTCAGTTACGGCAAATTGTAGTTTCTTAATATAAAGCACAGATGGCGACACGTGTTCAAGAACAGCTTGATGTGCATTTTCCGGCGTGTGCCGCTTGGAACGCCAAGCGAAAGACAGAAAAAGCGCCAGATGTCAGGGTGTCAGATGCCTGGATGCCCGCAGTGAGCGAGCCAGAGATGTCAGAACAACAAGCGCGAGGCTGCAGGTCGTGCTGCGGGTGCACCACAGCTACTTTTTCGCGCGTTCTACTGTACGTCGGTACAGATGCCCGACGCGATCCAAATGAAATGGGCGCCATGAAATGCATTCTGCCATTTCAGATTCCGCCACGTATGCGAAAACATTTTAATGTTTTTATCACTTGCAAAAATCATTTTCGCCATCAAGCTATGATTGTCGGAATGGTTTGACTATATTTTGTTTCAAAAACCTGCTCGGTGGCTCTTAAGTGGCAATGATATTTAAAAAAAAGAACATAAAATCGTTTCAGTGCCTTTGAGCCAACGCGCTGGCCCATGAATTCATATTTTTCGGATTTAAATATCGGTCGAGGTGCCCGCAATCTGACGGAGGCCAATCTGAGATTTCGGTTGCACGTCAAAAGATCTCCAGCTTAGTCAAAATAAACCCGCAATTTTTTTTTATTGGGGCGTGTTAAGGGATTTTTGTTGGTTTGGCTTGTGAAACCCTAAGATCTGAATATTTGCTTTGCTTTACCTTAGTTCGGAGCGCAGCCAACGCTATGGGCTGATGAAGCCACTGAAGCAGCGGCAAGAGCGCGAGGTCAAGCTGTTCGTTCTCTTTCTGGGCCTATGCGGTCGGGCTAAACTAAAGCCACTAAATAAGCTACGCTTCATACACATCTTGGTGCTTAAAATGATGGTTGTCAGTTATCTGAAGCTTTATCTGAAATCACAGGAAACGCTTTTCCGTCCTCCACAAATGTTTAAACAGTTCGCGACAAAGCAAAGCAATATTACGTGAGCTGCCTGACACCGAAACTAATGCTGAGTAAGTCGCACTTTTGAATCATGACGATCGGCAGTTGCGTTTGATTTGTCACTAACCACCAAGATGGCGGCATCCACAACAATATCGGGGGAAAAAGTGTCGATGCTCTAAGCGTAGCTCATTTGGTTTAGCTCACAGGCTAAACCAAGTGCGGTGGGGGATCGTTGGCCGAGTGTGTTGTGGCACCGCAGATCAGAGCACGTGGAGAAATGCTCGAGCGCGAGCTCCGTTCAAATATGGGTCAAAGCACGAAGCTCACGCTGCAGAACCTGTAGGGACTATACTCTGTTTCACCTTATGATGCACCGCAGGAAAGGCTACAAGCGCGAGCTCCTTGTTCTGGGGCACATCTCGGCGGCACAAGCTCTCGTGACTTAAGAACGGCTGCCAACGCTATGAGCTCGCGCTTCTAGCCTTCGCTGCGGTACAACATAAGGTGAAACGAAGTATAAATCTCCTCGATGTGTTTGCGTTGGTCTTTCAAATAACCTCAAAGGTGCCAGTGCACGAGGCCCGTGTCTCGAGCGGCCTTTGGAGGCAAATGGCGGCGCAGCACTAAATTGACTGGCCCTTGAAAACCAATGGCGGCGGAGCACCCGCTCGTGGCACGTGTCTTGCGTGTTTCCACAACAATGGTTGGCGGTACTTGTAAAAAACGCCTTTATCAAGGGGCTTTAGCAAGCACCCTGGGTTCAGTCGCCCATCTGCATCCTACCGTCGTGCGATCGTGTACCACATATACTGCGTAATGCACGTTAAAGACCCCGAGCTAACAGTTGTACTCCACTTTTTATAACCTTCAACGGGCAACAATGTCGCCCTACGAAACTGCTGCTCTCTAAAAAACTAACGACTAATTTTGAATGCTCCGTTACATTGCATTTTTAATGTGTGTCCGCGTGTTCGCGTTCTTTTTTTTTGTCTACATCTTTGATTATGCGGCTCTTACTTATGATGAAACAGAGTATAGTTGTCGGACTTCTGAAAAGAATATTATATAACTAAGAAAATGGCACGTGAACGCAAAAGACAAAAAAACACATAGACGCACTTAATAAAAATAATTGAAATAATAGAATTGATTATAGTGTTTTCAAAGGTTTGAACGCACCAAAAGCTATAAAAGCGAGCTCGATGCTTTGGATGGTGCGCTTGTTCACTAGAAGTGTATTTCAGGGCAGTATGCTCGCACTTGTATGTTGCGATTCGCTCGCAGGATAAAACCAAATACTTTACTGGTAATGTATTTAGTGAAACAAAGCTTACCTTCTGTATATGTTCAATGCCCTCAGTTTTCGCGTGATTACACGCTTGTTTATTATTATTGTTTTCGTTTCCCACTGCGATTCAGTTCGTGCTCTTTTGTGTGCTATATGCATTAGAGACCAAGGTAACCCAGGAGCATTCTATTTCGCGGATTGTAAGAAAAAAAACCTATGCAACTTGCCACGTGTGCCAAAATCAATACAAAATATTCTAAGCTTCACATGCGACCGCTTGCCTGAGTAAACATTGTTGTTTGTCAAGAACAATTGCGATTGTATGAAATCACGTGGGAAAAACTCGTTCTAAGCACGCGACCGTTGGCATGCAGTGAATACTCATCATCGGCGCCGAGATGATTGGTAGCTGTCAGCAGGTGGAGATTTTCTATCAACCCAGAGTTAGAATGTTTTCTTCTTTCTGTTGTAAGCAATCAGGAGACAACTTACACCGAATCTGAGGGTAATAAAGTACTATGAGCATTCAGACATAACGGCCTGAGCAGTATATGTGTACAAGCTTTAGCTTTTGATGCACCCTTAACTTTCGATACGCTCAACGCTAGTGTAAAATGTAGGGCTGTTTCATTCCTAATCAGCGTACCATGTGCGTGCTTACACTATATTTTAGACAACGTCAAACTCTACTTGTTTGCATCTTTTTTCATTTTTGCACGCCCTTACTTGCGCGCATAAATCACCAAATTAACCCTGGTACAGGATGTCACAAGAAAACAATTTACAGGGTTTTTTACCGCAAAAATAAACTACGCATCGCCTAGCGCTCATTATCCGCCCAATGGTAGCGCTAGGTCACAACCAGATGCCAAAGTTTCATCCCGAACGGACACCTTATTCAAAAGTTATAAGTGATTTTCTGAAAATTTCAATGGGAAAATGTAGCCCATTTTTGCCCGTTTTCGGTGTCTGGTGCCATAGAGCCCCATGTAATCGAAAACTCTGTCGGCCGCCATTTTCCCATTGAACTTTTCAGAAAGTCACTTATAACTTTTGAATAAGATATCGGATCGGGTTGAAACTTTGACATCTGGTTGTGACCTCTAGCGCTACTTTTGGGCGGAGAGTGAGCGCTCGGCGATGCCTAGTTTATTCTTGCGGTAAAAAAAAAAAAAAAAACTTGTAATTTTTTGTTTTGTGACATCCTGTACATTGCTTAAACTATGTGAAAAAGCTATCCACAGGCCCAGAATCTTTGCCTAGCCAGTCATTGCATTTATCACTGAATTCGTATTAAAATTAATTCTTATAATTTATTGCTGTGAGTTAATTTTTAACCTCGGCAATTTTTTATTATAACTCCCGCACCAGTCCTACTTTGGGTTTACCAAACTCAACATCTAAACCTGAGTGTCATATTTTGTGTTTTCCAGTCTCGTGGCTTTGGTCGAAATAAACACCCAGCTACCTAAATGAGACACCTGACCGCCCAAAAAATAGTGTATTTTTAATTTTTAGGTAGTTAATTCCTCAAGCTAGAATTTTGGAAACCCAAGTCTATCACGTCATCACGTTTTCCTGGAAATCCACAAAGAGCCGAACACATGCACGACAAAAGGGCCGGCCCGTCATATTGCCGCCCGCAGAGCCGAGATAGCAACGCTCGATCACGGACTTCTAGAAGATTCGCGTTCATTCTTGCACCAGACGTAACTTTCGTCCTGCTTTCTCGTTCTCGAAAGTGCCAGTTCATCCTCGCCCGTAGCGCGCGGCGTTGCCGAACTTTCGAGATGGTGACGCACTATACACCGTTCCAAGTAGGTCGATGCAGAAAGGAAAAACACTCTTGAATTATACTTCGTTTCACCTTCGGTCCAGACGCAGCGGATGCTACGAGGGAACGGGACCAATCAACAGCGTCAAGAGTGCAAATCACTAGGCTTGTTCTGTTTATGATTGGTTCAGCGATGAAAACACACAGAAACATTACGAACACCATGATGGTGCCCTTTTGACGCTGTCTGATTCGTCATATAATCTCGTAGCATCGGCTGCGTCTGGACGGAAGGTGAAACGAAGCTGAGCGCCGCGCCAACGCGTCGCTTACCCTTTCCCTCGAAAGCTGGTCTGCTTCACGGAGTGGACTATTAGAAAGCACGTGCGCAGTGTACGCAGGCAGAGTTGTTTCGACAATGTTAGGCGCCGCTTGATATTATAGCGTGCGCGCGTGACAGTCTATGCAGAAAACGACCGTGACAGCTGTGCCTAGTTGTACATACAGCAAAAAACATAAAACGCTGATTTAAGGCCTGTTCACACATGAAGCGGAGCGCTGCTAGGCGCTTACCTCGCGCTAAGCGCGTGCTGACGGGAGCGTTCACCAGCTTTGTATCTCACCGTCAAACTGTACTCACGGCAGACGATAAGTAGCTGACGGCACGTGAGGAGCTACATTAGCGCCGCATGTAGTGAGAATCGGCCTTAGTGTACCACCCACGCTAAACAAACAGGATGAATGTGGGTGACGACATGTTTATGCTAGCACCGGTTCCCCGCCGCTCCGGACCTACAACGCTAGTGGCTGGCGAATTTAAACCGGAAAGACTTCCTGCCATCGAAGAGCTGTCGTGTGTGATTTCTTAGACGGCCGGCGAACTGCGGAGAACCCCGTGCCGCTCCTTCGCCTGGGCTACGACCGAAAGGTAAGCCGAGGGCGGCTTAGGACAGTGAAAAAAGAAAACATTTGCGTGGCTCCTGGTCCACTGATTTAATAACTATTTTTCTTCAGGTGGTAAAGGGTGTTGGGAAAGTTTTGGAAATAGAAGGGAAGACGGGAAGGGGGGGGGGAGCGTTTTGTTCTGACGCCACTTTGCACAGCAAGACTGGACACAGAGCTCAGACTTTGGCTTAGCTTTGTAGGTAGAGTCTCCAACATAAATATATATATATATATATATATATATATATATATATATATATATATATATATATATATATATATATATATATATATATATATATATATATATATCATTCTCGTGTAGTACACGCTGCGACACAGTTTGCGCACAAATAATTCTCACGCGAGGCGACCACAGAGAAACACATGAATGTGCCAATATTATGACAGTGGATTCCAAATCAGACAAAAACGGATCCGTCGCACTTGTTATCTGAACTCGGTATTTATATATCGAGTCATAATTAGATTTGAGGTTTCTACTGTTTCAATTAAAGCAGACGTGGCGGCGCAGGTCTGAGCCGCTAACCGCGCAGTTCAAATGTTTCCGGCGCCCCCAGCAGCGACAACTCGAGTTCAGCGCAAATTCACATGCCGTAATTCGCGCCATCCTCGCTTCGTTCAATCCTCAATTTCACTAGCGATCCTCAATTTCACTAGCGATCCCCAATTTCCGCTAGCGATCGAAACGCCAAGTTCGGTCTGGGAGCGACGACCGCCCCAGAACCGCGCTAAAAATTATGCCACAAAAGATGCCAGGAAAGCAGGACGCACTTTTCCCATGCCTGACATTACCGATTAGGATAGTGCTTTCCTCCATGGATGAAGACGATGAGCCGAGGGCGCCGAATACGGCAGCCGTGCCGGCAGAAGCAGCTGCGATCGGTGTGACTCGGTGAGCAAGGTAACAGTCCAGTAATGACGGTCGGTCATTCGGGCGGGTTCAGATTCTCCCAAATGCCCGGATGAGGGTAGGCGGCGCTACACTCGTTAAAATGGCGCCGGCCAGGAAGCCCGGCTTGGAATGGTGTATAGATAAGCAGCTGCCAGCGACCTTGTCGAGTCAGTCTCGCTCTCGCTCTCTGTTACGCTGCCGAATCGCCGCCTGCTTTTCTGCTGCTTCGATGCTCTTTCTTTACTTTTTTTGTTTGGCACAAGTTCGCCGATTAAACCTTTATTTTTCAGTTCACTGTTCGTCCTCTCGTCACCTTCATTCGTGTCAATATAAATCTGATCACATTGAGATATGTGTAATTGGCCTTTGAAATCTTCGATAACGGCGCACAGGCAATTTTATATTTTGCAACGCGTCGGTGGTTTCGTTGTGCATGTGTCTCGCCATTTGGCTCAGGACGATTTTCGCGTTTAGTTCTGCCCACATTTGCTGGAGACGTGAGCACGGAGCGTAGGCAACTGGCCCCTTGCACGAGAACTGGCGCAGCCGTGCGCGTTCCAAAAAAGCTCGTGCAGGGAAAAACAAGCAAGAGACCAGGGATGTCAAATTCAGGATATAGAAAAATACCCCACTGTATCGAAGCGCCACCACACACGATTTCTCGCAATGATGTACAGGCCTGGAAGGCGATCCCACCGCCATCTGTTGGTTCAGAATCAAACTAACCAAGGGTGGGGTTGCACCTTAAAGGGGGACTCAAGTGGTTTTTGAGTTCGTGTTTTGATGATGACAGCTGAATTTAGACGCCCTAAGTATCCCTAAAAACCAAAACGTATAGTCATACGGTGATTATTTCTTTAATAAAAATGCAATTGAAGGCCGCCAAACCTCGGATCCATCCGAAAACGAAACCACTCTCATTGGTCCTCGCACGCTTATCAAAAGGATCTCGGGCCAATGGCGCTGGACGACGTTCCGTCGCGCAGTGATCCCGAGGTAGCCGCATCGGCCGAACCTCTTTGTCATTCGAGCTTCGATCATGGCGGAGTTCTCTACGCTCGAGGACCTGACGCCGTTAGAGGTTGAAATTCTTCGGCGGACAGCCGATCTGGGGAGGATTTCCTATGACGCCACTCCGATGTGCGATGTGGACGATAGCAGCGCTTCTTGAGTCATGTTCGGTTTCCGGGGACGACGAAACGCAGACCTTTTCGGGCGTTCTTCGATTTGCGGTTTGGGCAAGTCGTAACCAAACCAACGTTTGACATCGCAGCGTTACCTCTGGTACGTGATGTCAAGCGATGTCGCCACGTTGACTTTCGCCTCGGGAGGACGGGGGAAGGCTGGTTCAGACATGTGCAACGAGCGCGTACCTACGACTGCGTCCGGAGCGACCGGAACGACCGCTCTGCGCCGCGCGTACACACACCTGCAACCGCTACAAGCAGCGCAGCGGGTCGCCGCCGTCAGCTGTTTCAGCGGCCCCTCGAAAGAGGGGACGCACTCCTACTCAATGCCGTAACAGAATATAGACAGGCAGTTTTCAATAGCCTAAAGCTTTATTATTATTTTTCTTGATAGGCTTGCAGGGTACAGTGGATGAAAAAAGAAAATAAAAAGATGCAGTACGCCGTCTTGGACGATCACAACTCTAATACACGACATTGCAATAGTACAAATATCGCCACACGCCTTTTCTACGATTATAAAAGACAATGTAATCTTAGCAGCGATATAGCAACGTAGAAATATGATTTCGTGATCAGATAGACGTTGCGAGCGTTCAGGATTGCTAACACTAATCACTTTTCTCCGGTGATGAAAACGCGTGAAAATTCGCATCCTTTATACGGTACGCGCCAGTAATACCTTGCACTTGAGCACACGCATGGAATGCGCCAAATAAGAAATCCGGGCGATGTTCGAGGACACAAATGCTTAGAAAGCACCACTGTAGTCGAAGTAAACAAACACGACGGCACGGGCGTTTCTGCTGTCTTGAGAGTGCCGCCACGACATCGCCGCACGAGTAGGTGGATCTTCCCTTCTAGTACGTGCTGGGTTATCATAGCGACACACGACGAAAATTCACAGTCAAGGATAGCGCTTTTACGCGGAACGATGAGCTTTCACCACGCCGTCCACGCCGACGATCACCACCGACGCCATGCGGATAGAAGGAGCCGGCTGGCCCGCGACCGGCACGACCGGCCTGCAACGCGCGCAGATACGTGCGCTTCCGCGCATTCCGGGGAACGGGAAATTCACCCCCGCGGAGGAAGGCAAGGAGAAAACGTAGTCCCTTGTTTGTTAAACGATAATTGCAGTATCGCGTATTCTAAACTAGAAATATTTTACGTCTTGTGAAATTATCATGCACAACATATTTAAATGAACTGAAAATTGTTTCTTTAGCGAAACTTTACAAATGCCGCCAAAATTTTCAAACATACGATAATTTCATTGGTCCTCGCAAGTACAGAAAAGAGTCCGCACGTATTTTATTCCTGCGTGATTAATAGGCGGTTCTGCCTTCTAAAACTGAAGATACTCATTCACTGACACTTCCTTAACGCCACCGCACCAAAAAGTAGCGTCTCCAAAAACTGCTTGAGTGTCCCTTTAAGCCTTTCGTCTCACACTGCTGCCGTTGCTCTCGTGTGTGGTTCGTCTATGTTCTCCTGATACTACGGCATTTACGTGGACTGGCGGAACACGTCCTGCTACGGTGTGAGTGACATGTGTGGCAACTAGTCACACGATGACACTGGTCGATTATCTATAGAGCTCTCCCTCGTCAAAGAGAGACACTTCTTGGAGTTCGTGTTCAAAAGTTTTCGTGACGGATAATTCGGGACGTATGGATACGATTGAGAGGTGAGGAACAACTTATTTACGGGCTTTGTCATGTAGGACACGAGTAGAGTGCTTCAGTCGGCTACTTTAATCTCGTGATAGAATGGAATCTCGTTCTTCGTCGTTATCCGTGTGCAGTTGCGTCGAGATTTGTAAATATGCGTGGTAATATTCTACGTGCTTGTCCCGTCTGCGTGTTTCTTCTCCTTCGTCTGTGTTTGTTTGCGCTGTTTTTACATTATGATCAACGAATACCAACTAGCCCAACTCTCAGCATTAATTCAGTAATATTCTAGTTTTGACTGGATGGTGAAAAACGTTTGTGATGTTATTGAAAATGCGCAATTGCTTTTGCTTATATGTTTATGTGTTTATTTATACTAACGTTATTTTATTGCCTTTACTGCGTTTATACTAGAATCTTAACTATATTAAGGTAATAGTATTATGGGTGAGACTATTTTGCCGGCAGCCTGCACAATAGCCCGGGAAAAACAATGCCGGCAGTTCCGGACGGCGCGTGAATCACTGGAAAGCTTGTCAACACTCCCCCCCCCCCTCCACACACACACACACACCTGCGTTCACGCCGCTTCGCGGCGACAGTCTGCGGCTGCTCATTAGAAGAATATTAACCCAATTAGCCTACCGGTAAAAGCACCTTCGCGGCGACCCGCCGGCGCCCCCAAGCCCCGCTGTCCTCCATTCACCTCCGAAAGGAGTCCATTCCATTTAGTTCAGAGAAGTTTCGTCGACAACCTTCGTTTTTCTTCTCAGTGTTAATCGTAAAAAGAAAAATTGTAAATATCGCCAAATGCATAAAAAAAAAAAGTCGAGGGGGAAAAAAAGTACGACCACACTATGGATCGAACCAGGGCCCTGCTGCGTATAAGGCAGGCACCTTACCACTGAACTACTCTGCAGCTAAAAATAGGCCGTGCTCACAATTCGTTTTATATAAGAGCCAACAAGGGACAACTGCCAGCATTTTCTCCCCGGGTTATTGATCCGGCTGCCGGCAGAATATCCAATTACTAGTATTATTGTATACAAAATAAGTCATATTTTGTTCTAAGGCATCTCGAGCCCACAGGAGAAGTAAATTAGTTGACTGTAAATATTAAGTTTAGTACCCGTGCAACACGGAACAGTTTATATACTTTCATTAAATGATATGAGATTTAATCAGCTCGCGGCCTTGAGTGATTATACCAGCGTCGCAAGCTGATTCGTTGGCCCCATAATGTCATTCGATCGAAATTACATTAATGTTGCCACGTGGCCGGGATATAATGCAAGAATTCAGTGACTGCACGCGATAACATCGCTTACATGATCGGAAGTGACACTTGTCTAGCCGTGTCCGCGTTGACTACGTCTACTTGATTTTTAACCGTGATCTGTTTTGCTGTGTCGAATCACCGCGTGTCTCGCCATTCTGTCGAAGTATTTCAGTATAAAATATGCATTCCTAAACCAATAATTGCGTGACTCAATGTTTTCGACTTAAAACAATCACATTTTTCTATAGACGTCTTGTACGCATACCTCGTGCCATTTCGTACCGATTATTTAGCGGTGTAATATTTTGTCCGTGCAATAAAATGTTTTCTAGACCCGTTGCTATGTGCAGCTTTTTTTAGCTAAGAAGACACGCTTATGTGACTAAAAGCGCGTTACGACGGTCGATCCAGGCGCGTTGCCTTCGCTTCGACGCGCGCCCCAGATGGCCTTCTTTTCCGACGTCACGAGAAGAGCACTACGGCCTTCTTCTCTAGGAGGTGTTGCTTCCATCCTCCTGCTCTTCCCTCCTCCTCCTCCTACTCAGCACATGATGTCAATTTCCCCGGTAAATCTATCGGAAAAACTGAATTTGTTCATAGGTGACGTGACATCCAAGTCCTGTGACGTCATTTTCCTTGCTAACTTTAGCGGGGAAATTGAATTGCTGTTGAGGTCCCGTAACGCCAAGTTTCACGCTAAATTTAGCGGGAACTGAATTCCTGTTGAGGTCATGTGACGGCAATTTCCCCGCTAAATCTAGCGGAAAAACTGAATTTGTTCATAGGTGACGTGACATCAAGTCCTGTGACGTCATTTTCCTTGCTAACTTTAGCGGGGAAATTGAATTGCTGCTGAGGTCCCGTGACGTCAATTTTCACGCTAAATATAGCGGGGAACTGAATTCCTGTCGAGGTCACGTGACGTCAATTTACCTGTTAAATCTAGCGGAGAAACTGAATTTGTTTATAGGCGACGTGACAACAAGTAATGGGACGTCATTTTCCCTGCTAAATTTAGCGGGGAAACTGAATTTGTGTTGAGGTCACGTGACGTCAATTTTCCCGCTAAATTTATCCAGGTTACGCCGACGCCGCTCAACCCGAAAACAAACGCCGAAAAACTGCAGCTCTGAAAGAAATAATAATAATATTAATAATAATAAATCCTTTATTTTTCCAACAAAAAGTTGAAAGGTGACTAGGGAAAAAGCTGTAAAAACAGCTTGACTGGCCCCTAGCCACCCCAAACAAGCAGTCGCAAAGCAAGCACCAGAGGCATTATACAATGAAACTTTACAAATTCATAAGCATAAATGAAAAATCATCACACAAAAGAAACAGCGTTTCACAAAGCAATAACATATTGAATCAACAAACACACAGTGCATTCAAACTAAGCGCAACATAATCAGCGCTCATTGTTGATACTAAAGTTTGAAATAAAATATTCCCTTAAAATGCTCACCGATGTACTGTTGATATCTATATCTTGCCTAGTCAGCTGATTAAGGATATTTGGTAAAGTATATGCCATAGTTTGATTGCCGTAATTAGTCCTAGAAAATGGTACTTCCCAGGGTTCCGTAGTCCGTGTCGGATACGTATATACTTTTAGTTTTAGGTTTGCTAGGTTTTCTAGGTGACGCTGGGGTAGATTTTGTTTCAATAATATATTTTGCACATAAACGATATTTGTATAAATCAAAAACTTTTATTATACCAAGTTGACCAAAAATATCACTAACTGGATATTCAATGTCAACATTACATATACTTCTTAGTATCTTTTTTTGCAACATGTATATTTTCTGGAGGTTGGTATAAGTTGTGGTGCCCCATACGAGATGACCATAATTTAACTGTGAATAGAATAATGAATTGTATAAAATTAACTTTGTTTTGAGTGGTAAGATGTGTTTATTACGATATACAATACCAACTACACTAGATAACTTAGATATAATATAATTGATATGGTCATCCCATGATAGGTTTTCTTGAAAAACGACGCCTAAGGTTTTAAACTTGGGAACAATTTCAATTTGAGTAGAATTTAAAAAAAATGTTAGAAGCAAACGAGCAGAAGTTTGGACAATGGCTTGCGCGTGACGCCACTCCGCCTTTCTCTCTGATCTAGGTGAGAAATTCGGTAGAGCGCTTCTCTAGTCATCCAGAGGTCCGGGGATAGATAACCGGAACAGGGCGATTTCTTTCAACACAACGCGTATTTCTGCCTAAAAGGCCCGAGTTGTGCTCGATCGCAGGGATAACTCAACTTATTCTTGCGTAAATTTTTCTCACCTTAGTAACTGCCCCGTAAGAGAAATTTATTTTAAGAAAATCACGCGCATTCTTGATCGCGACGTTTGAAACGTCATTCGGGTCACAGTGGCGTGCATTTGACACTCATGTTCAGTTGGTGCTGTTACATCAAAATTTCTGTAATTTTCGATGCATCGAAGATTTCCGTAAGGGGTATAGGTTTTTAGGCTGGGTACCGCAAGTTATAACCCGTTAGAAGGTGTACGGGCGTTCATATTAATCCATCCATTCGTCCATTTATCAACAAATATATCAGGTTTCTTACCCTAGTGTAAGCACGCCTAGGCGTTCCCGTCTCACACGCCCCTAATATTTGGCTATTTTGAATACACGGATTGTTTCTACAACGACACTATCACCGCCCCAATCACTCCAAATCTAATTCGTTCCTATCTGTGCCCTCAGTGTCCCCTCAGGATCCGCATAACAATATGACGATGTTTGTAAACTCTGCGCATGTCTCGCGATGAACTGCTAGAGTCATTAGAAATGAAGGTCAGTATTATAGTATCCATGTTTGTCTTAAACAAACCTTTTTCCTCTTTCAGGGCCCTGCTTGAGTGAAGACCAAATTCGGGAGATGACTCACAAGAACTGTGACACATATGAAGCGTCAGCTCAAATGGACGCTGTGTGCTCAATTTACTCTCTTATGACCGGTTCGGTACTATAGGAACATAAATGCAAATACTATTTTTATAGCAACACAGTATGTGGTTGAAGAAAAACAAAAATAAATAATTATCAACTTACATTTTATTCACGTGTATCAGGAAAGTGCGCGCTATGTATCAGTTGAAGAAAACCTTTCACGACGTGAACATATTGTGAGTTCTCTAAACACCTGCCCTGAAGTAACGGACCTTCCAATTTTTTTTTTACTAAAACATTAATTAGAGGTTTAATAAAACACACATATTATGTTAGAAATGTACCTTCAAAAGAAAATCGCAAAACTCACAACTCTGGTTCTCCCTGCAGTGCAAGTGCCAGAGATAAGCGGCATGAATTCGCAGACCTCGTCGATCCGCCTCTAGGAAGCCGCCGAGGTTAGAGCCCACGTCTTTACAGCTTACTACTTTGTAAATATCATTCCTTTTGTGCTTAATCTTGGGCATCTGGTCCCTCATAGAAACAAGATGTTCCAAGTTCACATCAGCAAGGATGAGCTCTTCACTAACACCAGCCTCCTTGACCACTTCGCCGGACGGATCCACTAACATGCTGTGTCCCCAGGTAACGTAGGACGCTGTTTCATCCCTCGCGGGCGAAACCGAGCCCACGTAAACCTGGTTGTCAAACGCTCTACACCTCCAGAGCAGCTCCCAGTACTTCGGACCGGTAATCAGGTTGAAGGCTGCAGGGAACAACAGCAACTTGCAACCAAGTTGAGCGTACACCTGAGCAAAGGGGGCAAACGCAATGTCGTAGCAGACACCGAGACCCACTTTGCAGAACGGGGTGTCGAAAGTGGTCAGTCCGTCGCCCGCTGCTAAGAAGTTTGATTCGCTGAAGATGAGTTTGCCGGGTATGTTGGCATCGAAAAGGTGTACTTTGCGGTGCTTGGCCAGCATCGAACCATCCGGTCCGTACACCAAGCAGGTATTGTAGCATTTCCCGTTGCCACGCTCCGAAAGTGTACCACCGACAAGGTAGACTTGGTTTTCTCTGGCGCAGCTTGACAACATCTCGCTGGACCTTCCGGGAATAGACTCGGCATTAATTGAGAAGTCCTTGGGATAGTACGGAAAGTTGAAACACTCTGGGAGGCAGACCACCTTTGCTCCCGCATAAGCAGCCTCCTGATTAGCTTACTCGTTCTTTCCAGGTTTCTTGTCTTGTTGGTTGTCACCGCGAGCTGTAGCAGGGCCAGACGAAACTTGTTGGTCGACATGACTCCGGAATCCAAGCGCACAAATGCCAGGCTTGACGACTTTCACTAAGAACCGCACTGAACCATAAACCTACCTGGTCGGACTCCGAACACCCCGAAAGCGGCGGTTGGTAAACCTGAAGTCAGTCTCTGCCCTTTAGCAGGAAAAGTCGTTAACTTCTGCACTCTCGAACCGCAACTAAGCGCGTCCAATCTTTCCGTCGAGCGACATCCCTCGCCGGCCCCACTCTAAAAAGAACTTGCCGTCTTTGAAGCCACTGCTACAACCAACGGCGCAACAATTTTAATATCTTGCCAGGGAGCCCAGCCAGCAGCGACCCGGCAACCGAAATAAATGACGGCTGAGGGTGACACTTCGCACCTCGTGACTTTCGTCAACAAATCGGAGGACAGTATCGTCGGCTGGCCGCTAATTCAGAGAATTCCACTGCATTCCTTTTTTCCTGCGTCTTTAATGTGGGCATGCAACTGTATGTGTGTATCCGGAAATCACGCTGACGGAAACGTGCAATGGCTGGAGGATTCTAGTATTTCTTTCAGCCGGTAAGTTCTATACGGTTTTAGACCGCCGAAGAAACGTCATGGCGAAGCGAAGATGGGTGGATCCAGCCGAAACAGCAAAGCATGCACGACAACATAGGACATTCGTGACACACCGAAAGCCTCTTCCGGTCGGCTCCAAGGGCCAGTGTTCGTTCAAACGCTTTATTCCTGTGTTCGATTCACTCGTGCAGGATTAAGGCTACGCATTTCGAAGCCACAGTGTTTTGGGTCGCCTCTTAGTTCCCCTTTCGCTGATCAAGCTCACGATCAAAATTAAGTCTCTCGATATCATCAACCACCCGAGATGTGTGCGCCACATCCATGGATGATCGGGAACCGGGACATTTGTGGTGGAGCCCCCTCGAAGTATAAAATTGTGCGAATATTACAAACCCGAAGACTTCGACTGGAATCTTCCATACCTCCGGAGACACGGTACTTGTTTTGTGTAGTGGAGTAGTAGTGAAGAGTGGAAAGCCGTAAGAACATTTCCTAGCCATGACGGAACCTTAATTGATTCTATAGTACGTCCAAGAGCATGAGTAAACCGTTTAACGAAAGAATTATATGTACAGGCTGTTAATAAAACAGCTGCGATCTGATACATTTAAATTCACTAATCCACTTTCGGTCTCGTTTTTTTCCTGATTCAAGAAGGTGAGTTGACTCGATCGAGTCAACGCAGAGGGAACGTAAACTCAATTGCAGATCATGCCAGCTTTGTTGTGCAGCTGTCGCATTTAGACTGTCATGCGTCAGCGCACACGTGCAAAAGGTGTGCGCTGACGTCCACGTTCCTTGGGAAATGCTCTGTGCTACCAGATCTTCGCGCTCCAAAACTGCGACCGGCACTGTATGGCTCCGTCGTCAAACTGCCAGGGTTTTGTGAATATAGAGAAGGCTATGATACCACTCAACCCCCACCCCCCCCCAGGCCCACACACACACACACAAACACACACACACAAAAAAAAGTATGAGAAATTTAATATTTAAAAAAAAAAACTAGTATTATGTGCGACAAAGAAAAAACATGGAGGTGTTAGATTTTCCGTGTAAGTGTTACCTCGTCAACAACGAGCTTGAGCGAAAAACTGATCCACTGGCAGCTCTGAACGCCACACTCCCCCCCTGCCCCCCCCCCCCCCCCGGCTTGACGGCATCATGCCCGTTTGCCACACTAGTGACACCACGTGACGTCAAGATGACTGCTCGCGGAGATCTGCCAGATCACTGAGGGCCAGATGGGCCGATCAGTGACAGATTGCAGATGGGCCGAGCGAGCGATGCGAGTGCACCGAGCGCGGCGGCGGTGGTGCGTTGAACCGCGACGATCGTGCTGTGGGAACTGATGAATGGTAAATCTTGGTTTCTGCCATGTTTGGCTAGGCAGGCGATGAATAACTGGAACCCCTGTGCACTTATCGAGCACGATCTAACCAGATAATTGTAGCGATACAATAGAATTGGTCGTACACATGTCGCACGCCGTACAAGTGCTCCAACATCGCATTGTATAATTTTCGTATAAAACGTTTTGCATTCTCGTTGCGCTCGACCATCGGAATGTCCATAGCCAGAGTGTTGAACCGAAATTTTTATCGGTTCGGTTCCGGTTCGGGTTCACGGCTTTCGGTTCGGTTCCGGTTCAGTTCCGGCGAGCAACAAATAACGGTTCAAACCGGTTCGAACCGGTTCGAACGGTTGAACCGCTAAATTGAGAATATATTTTCCGCGTTGTTCTGGCAATATACACTATTTACGCCATGAGACGATTAACTATATAGTTTCTTCGATCGTCCGTGCAATTTACTTTTGTTTTTAGGTACCAAAAATTTGAAATTCAGTTATTTAATTTCGACGCAAGAGTAGAAGAAAATCTACATTAACATACATAACTTCGTGTTCATACGACTCAACATCCCTTTGTTTATCAGTAACATATATTTTACCTGAATCAAAATGTTTAAGCACAAGAGTAAAGAGTTGAGCTTGTTGGTACATACCTGTAATTAGATCAGCTTGAAATTTAGAACTATACTGTATTTTCTTGTCCTTCCTTCGTGTTTAAGTAAAATTATAAAGTTCATGCTGATCTATTTACACGGTATAAAATGTTGTCGCGAGGTGTGGTAGGTCGCCTAAAATACCCGTGATTGGTACAACTTTGTGTCGCAGTATTAAAAGTGAAATCGTGATTGTGTCCTTGAACTAAGGAATTAATTACTTCACACAGAACTATGAAATGAGCACCTCGTGGCCATATATATCATGAAATATGGTTTACGAAATACGCTTCACAATATATATGTATAAGGTGACGACACAACTGAGCTAAACGCATTGAAATTTTCAAAATGTCACAAAAGTTTTAGGATAATTCCTTTCAGTCTATTTTTTATAGAAACACCGAGCGGCAATCAAAATGCTTGTGGTTCTAACCAAACATTGTTTACACTCAGCACCGCATGCATGCAACTAATCATGCAGCAAGGAGTAATCGCAATTGTTCACTCTAATCTATACGCACCTTCACACTCAGATAGAATCTGGCCCAAAATAGCGCTTGCCCAAGTGAACATTTTCTTATACAGTGATACGCTGGCATAGCCTGGCTGTTGAGGTTTGTTCTTGACAAGATGCCGGTCAATTTAATTTGCAAATGAGCATCACCCTTGCTAATTGATGATTTTAACCCGATAGCGTTAAGGAGCTCATGTCGCAGAAAAGCCAATGTCGGTGGCGTGACTGGAAAATCTTGATTGGTCGATAGGGTCATGACGTCAGAGCTACATGCCCTCGCGCAAGAATTTCAAACAACCCAGAATGCTCACGTGAAACGTGACATCACGCGTGGAATGAGAGTGATTAAAACATGACATGTAATGCGAATTAAAGGTCGCCGTATGTCTCAAATGATTTCACTTTTAAAGTAATTCCTTTGCCTTAAAGAAAAAAACAATAAGAATTTTAGGCGGGATTCGAACCTACGACCCTTCGGTTGCGAGTCAGACGCTTTTGACTAGGTCACGCGAGGCACGCTTGCGCGGCAAATGAGAATGCGATGCAAACGAGGCCCGCTAACGCTATCGCGTTCCACTTTTAAAGGCGAAGCTTAAGCGTCCTCGAAGGTTCTTTTTTGTTAGGAAAAACAAAGTAGTATTTCACGTTTTACTCGACATGGCAGCTACTTAATTGGACACTTTCTGACGGTTTGCGTGCGTGATCGTCATAGTTCCACCGCGCGCCCCTGTTTACTTTGTTTTTGTCCAGCCCACAAACACATAAAAGTAATGTTCACCACATAAAACAGGCAATAACAGACTTCTATATGTTTGAGAAGTTACATGTGTGAGGAACACAGTTATTTAACCACGGGAAAGAGTTGAGCACGTTGGTTAAACATATTTAGGAGAAACCAGCTGAACAAACCAACCGTACAAATGAGAGGAGAACGAGAGATCCAGCGGTTGAATGCGTCTCTCTCATTCTCCTCTCATTTGTACGGTTGGTTCGTTCAGCTGGTTTCTCCCAAAATAGTTATTTAAATTAGCTTCAAAATCAGAAATGTGTGTAAGGCTGTCCCATATCACTTACAACGTGCCTGTCGGGGATAAAAAGGCCGGAAAAGATTGGCAGAACACCTTTCAAATAATTTGGGGGCATTGCTTTATGGATGTCGGCCCTTTATTTATGTTGTCAAATATTCAGTTAGTAATTAAATATATTTTTATAATGATCAATAAATTTTACTTTATAAAGTTCACATAACCGCTTGAGACCGACGCGGAAGGACGATACTCGAAACTACGCGAGCTGTGGAGTCTGCGTAAACAGTGTTTTTCTGTTTGCTGATTGGCAGTGTGAAACATCGGGTTGCACGGTACGCCAAAAAGGACTCTGTGCTCACATGATAGGTTGGAAGTCAAATACACGAAATGTTCAAAAAGAGAGAGATAATTAATGTTATTTTTCCAAATAATCCCTTACAGAACGCCTTACTGCAAAAAGAGATGCGTAAAGATGCACGCAATGAAATTCATAATTTTACATAAATAGCGCGAAGGACATACAAAGATTCTTAAAATCTTAGTATAAATCACATTTCATCAGCTTGCATGAGCTCGAAACTTCGCGAAATACTGCCTCGGGAGGCTAATGTTATATTCGGTTTTACCTGCACTTGTTTTGGGCCCTCACTTTACAACACTATGCTTGAATAGTCATGCGCTCTAACATTTCTCTAGGCTGCCATATATCATCGCGAGACTGCTATAAATACTGCACAACTTTACAATTAGGACATCTATTGCTAGTGTTGCGAACATCACATTTCACCAGAAAACTGAACTGTTTAACATGGTATGCACGTGACGTCATGACACTAGAGGCTGGTGGTCATTGTGATTTCTTCTTGCTGAGAAAATCAAATTCGATGGTGCAAAATGCACGCTGCAAGAGGTTCAAGCTCAGTGAAAGCCAAGTATTTGAAAGGCACGTATAATTGCTCTTAGTGCATCGTCGTGAGGAACGGCGCGAGCGTCTGGCACGACAAAAACGTGCTTCTTGGCAAGAGCGTTTTTGCAAACAAAGTAGTTTCCGGGGCCACGTTTTTTGGTCTGCGCCAAAGATGCGGGGAAGAGGAACCTTTACAACACAGTATGTTCTTAAAATAACCCCCCCCTAAAACTAACCCCCCTCCCTCCCCCCACACACACGCACACACACACACTTATTTTACAGCGAAGCAGGTAAGGGCTAGTTTCCCCAGTATCGTGTCCGTCAGCAAACAAATGATGACACTAAACTCTGGACAGCTACCGCCATCTATAAGCGACGACGGCAACCAGACAACCGGCTTCCCGGTTGTCTGGTTGCCACCGTCGCGCATAGATGGCGGCAACCTCTCCAGCCTTTCCACTCTGGCTTCCCGACTTGCTGCCGGCCATTACTTCATTCCCACCATAGTACAGCTTCGCTGGTCTTCCTTCTTCGCCAGAGTGAATAGGCTGAAAGTATTCCTGAGGAATTGCCTCCTCCGTTTGTGTGTGCTAATTAGACAATTTTAGTTGTCACTTGTTAACAGCAACCCTTCATTGCTCTTATTTTGCACCCCGTGAAGTTTAAAGGGGTCATATAACGATATCGGGTTGGAATGTTCATGACCTTTCCGAGGCGTACTGGTCCTATAGTCTGGCCCAAGTATACTCGCACACGCCGCCACTGATTCAGAAGCTTCTTTGTTGCAGTGAAATTTCGAGGATAAAATTAGACTATTCCTTTTAGTCTCGCCTTCGCAAAGATTGATGTCGTAATTGTGGGATCAAAACCACCCGCCTGACAACAGTCGAGCGCGGCTCATGGATTGGACAGGAGAACTGCGTGAGCACTGTACATCGGCTCGTAACAATCAATGCCTCGGCGGACACTTGGGTAGTGGATCGTGTCCAACCACTGCGGTGATGAGAATAGCCGAACTCTAACAATGCCTGGAGCTCAGCACGCGTTTTCTTCCTTTGCAACCCCAGCGCGGGGGTATGATTAATGTTGGCGGCATAAGATAGGCACCAGGCCACGTGGCCGCTTCTGGCTCCGAGTTGAGGGGATGAACGATGCTCATATTTTTCTAATTTTTTGGCGACTGCCATTGCCTAGAAAAAAGAGCAAAGCCAAGTTCAATCAGTTATTAACGTTAGGGAGTGATCCTGAGTAGTATTTAGTGATGTATAGAAATCCTTTTAAAGCTCCTTTAAGCAAAATACAGAGGGGGTCAAAACTTGGGCAATAACTTGAGAACGACGCTGGTGTGAGATTGGCAGCGACTGCCAACGTTCGGATGTCCCTCTGAGGTCACTAAAATCTTTTTTTTTAGGTATTCCTTCCGTACATACATGGAGTTCTATGTAACGTCATATTAATAAGTCGCATTTAGTCATTTCCATACTTCTATTCTCGGGAACATCTTTCAGATGCAGTTCAGCAACAACGAAAAAATGTTTGGGTGCCTCAATGATTTAAAATTGGTCTTGCAACATTGTTTTTGTATTTTCAATGAATACTGTTAAGAAATAACCCCTGACGATGATAGCTTGCGAAAACATCAATACCCCTCCGCGCAATAGCAGATGCAGAAAAAAATAAAGGAAAAATGACAACTGTCGATCCCTTCCTCAACTCGCAATTTGAACAAGCGGCCACGTGATCTGACGCTAATTATATACCGTCAGTGTTCATCATAGTCATGCCCTAGGGCAGTGGTACTCAACCGTTGATATTTCGCGGACCCCTTGTAGGTCGGCGGAGATGATGGAGGACCTTGTTCGTGGTCAGGGGAAGGTAAAGGTATAAGTTAAATATGATAATGATTTAATAAATGAATATAACTAGGGGCTGTGTGAAGTAGACCTCTCTCATTGACATACACACGAAAAAACTCACCCGAAAATTAAAACTTTTCTTCTCAATTTGAAAAAAAAAAAACTTTTATTTTCAGGTTTGACTGATGAGGCAGAGTTTCGGTGACCCCTGAAATGCCTTCGCGGACCCCAAAGGGTCCGCGGATTCCCATTTGAGATGTACTGCGCTAGGGTTGGGAAAGCAGAAGCTTGGGCTGAGCTTCAAATATTGTTAGAGTTTGGCTAATATCATATTTAATTGACATGAGCCTTTACCGGAATGTTTGGCGATGCTGATTGTCATGAACTCGAGCACTCGACTAGGGGTTATGAAAATCGCTTACGTCACAGTGTCACGTGACTCTCGGTGCAAAATCGTGATGTCATGTTACGTCACGCTTTCAACAAGGTTAATACATCTAGTGACTTCCTCAAATTAAATCGAGTTGACGCAGTGAGTCACGTGACGTCACGGGGTCACGTGACATCTTACTTGATAACATGTTTTGACACCATGACGTCACGTGACAACGTGACACATGGTTAATCATAGTGCCATTACAAAAGCGCCACGAAAACACACAATTTACCATACATTGAAATTCTGTATATGACGATTTGATCAACACATAGAAATACAGCCGCCAATTTTTTATTCCCATGTGTTCATTTTGTGATACGAACAAAAAAGAAAAAAATACCTTGAACCGTTTTGAACCGGTTACCGTTATATATTTTTTCGGTTCAGTTCCGGTTCAGTTCCAAGATGGCGGCGTAGGTTTCGGTTCGGTTCAGTTCCGGTTCGGCCAAAAATAACGGTTCTGTTCCGGTTTTCGGTTCGGTTCGGTTCCGGTTCGACACCCTGTCCATGGCTCTTAACGAAAGTCCAGATGCTATGAACACGGCTATACTAAAACGAACACATCTGCCGCTTCCCGGCGTCTCTTGTCGTGTTTCAGCGTGAATTTGCCACTGGTCCCGAGGCTCTCACTATCGATCATGTGACTGGTCTTCTAGATGATATATTGGGTAGAGCGCTTCTCCAGTCTTCGAGAGGTCTCTGGATAGATGACCGGACTTGCGGGATTTCTTCAACACAACGCATATTTCCGCCTAGAAGGCTCGAGTTGTGCTGGATCGCAGCTAGAAGCCAACTCAGCTTATTCTCGCGTAAATGCTTTTCACCTTAGGAACTTCCCCGTAAATATTATTTTCAAAAAATCACGCGTATCCTTGATCGTGACTCTTGAAACATCATTCGGGTCTCAGTGACATGTACTTGACATGCTTGTTTAGTTGATACTCCTACATCAAAGATTTTTGTACTGCGTATAGGTTTTTAGGCCGAGTGCCGCAAGTTATAGCCCGTAATAAGGTGTACTAGCGTTCATACAAATCCATCCATCCATCCGTTCATCCCCAAAGATATCAGGTTTCTTACCCTAGCGTAAACACTCCTCAGCGTTTCTGTCTCGCACGCCCCCGAATTTGTTAGCTATTTTGAATACACAGATTGTTTCTACAACAACCTAGGGTAAAAATGAGGACCCCACACGTAGTGGAAAAGCAGGTAGTCAAATTTGACTACACCCTAAAGCAACATAGAGGCCGGTTAGCGATGCTCGAATTCCCCGGTAAGACGTAGCGAACAGCACGAATTTCTTGGCCGAGTGAGCGAACAGAGCGCATACGCCTATTCGACGTCTTCCAAGCGCCATAAGACACACTAAACATCCGTCCCAGACACCGGTACCGTACCTATATATCCTGTAAGGACAGCAGTGTGTGCCGGATTCGCCGCGAGTGCCCCGATGGCATCTCACTATATTGACTGTATCCTTACCGCCGGCGGAGAACGCTCAAGAAAAAAATCGTTACACGCGGAATGGGTAAGCTGAATTTATTGAACGCAACGTATGCTTGTCGTATGCGGCGATAAATCGCTGAGCACCTTCGTCGACACCGACGAGAGGCGTTCAGCTCGCTCCAACGCTACCGGTATTTTTCTTCGATTTTCTTTTGTTTGTGCTTACTTATACCTCAGTAATTATTCATTCGTGCACGTGTGTGCCTGCACTTCGCGGCTCTTGGACACAGAACGAGCATTTAGGTAGCTTAGTCGCTGAGTGGCACAATCATTACAATTTTAATCGAACTGAGAGGTAGGGGCGTAACGAGGCCAGTGGACCGCAGGCCAACTGTTCGTGAATCAATAGATACATGACTGGCGGCTCAGCACTTACTGCATATCAGGCGGCAGCTTGCGCCACCTAGAAAGTGTAGTAGTAACCGCTAGACGGCTCTAAAAAAGATGAAATGTCTATTTTAGATTCCACCGAACACAACTCATACGCCAGCACATACACAGCACAAACACCAACCCACACACCAAATACTGTTCAGGCTGGTTCCATACATCTGCAATGAGCGCGTTCGCTACGACTCCATCCGTTGTGACTGGAGCGACCGGAACGACCGCTCTGCACCGCGCGTAGACGCTCCTCCAACCACTGCAACACGCGCACCGTGTCGTCAGCACGGCGGCCGCTCCTCCGCCGCCGTCAGCTGTTTACGCGGTGCCTCTAAGAAGAAGCGAACGCGCTGCCACTCACTAGCGTAAAATAAAATGGACAAACAATTTTCTATAGCTTCAAGAATTATTACTTTTTTCCTGGATAGGCACGCAGAACAAAGTGTACGAAAAAAAATAAAATAAAAATATGCAGTACGCCGTCTTGGACGATCGGGACTTTAACAAACGACTTCATCCATAGTACAGATCTCGGCACACACCTTTTCCACGATTACAAAATACGATGTAATCTTAGCAGCGAAACAGCAATGTAGAAATATGATTTCGTGATCACATAGACGTTGCGAGCGTTCAGGAATGCTAACACTAATCGCTTTTCTCGGGTGATGAAGACGCGTCAAAATTCGGATCCTTTATACACGCCCTTAAACTACGGGACACGCCAGTAATACTTTGAACTTAAGCACACGCATAATATACGCAAATGCTAAGAGACAGACTTGTGCCCGTACCTTCAAAAAGTAAATAATTACAGTTAGAATTACTTGGCCTAAAAGTAATGCATTACCGTTACAAATTACTTCCCGTAAAAAGCAATCGATTAATTATTTCGATACATAATTTACTCGGATACTTTTGCGTTACTCCAAAGAAACACGCAAAAAAGCACACTATATCCTGCATGTTTGAGGGGGAAAATTTTGGGCCACATCCAAATTAAAACAAAAATACAACACATTCAGTACTATCTACGCACCATTTTAGGTTAATAGTTATAGAAGAAAGAATCTGTAAAGTTTTAAAAGACTTAAACAGGTGCTCAAGATAAACGAGTTTTGCGCTTTTTAACTGGGAAAGAACTAAATCATATGAAAGTGCGGCGAACGCACTTGGGTGGTGGGGCACACACACCATTCGAATTAATCCGACTTTGGCATCGGCGAGCTTCAAAACACGATTCCCCTGAAGATTTGGTTTCTCTGTGTTTGATGCATGTTGCCTAAATAGGGGCCAGTTTACCTACTTAAACTAACTGGCTGTGAGACCAAGATGCGGTACTTGCGTCTGGGTACATCTCAAAGACTCCTTCTTGATGAAGGTTGTTATCCGACTGAAAGACCCACTTGGACGTCACACGAAATATTAATGCACAATATCTCAGCTGAACTGATTTCGCCGTTCAGAAATTATTTACAAAGAAACTCAATTTTCTGTGATCAGCACCCTGCCATGTCTTTCACTCGTGTACAGGTGGCTTCTAAACTCCAGTGTCCAAGTGAGTCACTGTTTATTCTAAAAAAAAAAAAAAAAAAAACTCGGCCTGTGTTTTATTTTCCTAGAATTTCGGTCTAAGTTCCCGCAAGTGCATTCCGCTGACAAGAACCTTAGCATTTTCGTTTCTAAGAATACGGGATGATTTCCAAGCCGTTTTCTTGTGCTCCGCGGCCAGCTTATTGCCTGCTGTCGAAAGTATACTATTTGAACTGACAGCCGGGTTGATGCTAGATTTTTTTCTGTTTCATTGCACTGCTGCCATCGCACCCTTCATGTTTTTGCCTTACGCATCGGTAGGGTTCCGTGTTTTCGGTGTTTATTTATATCAAAGTCGGAGGGTGTTTTTCGGAGTTTATTTTTTGCCGAACATTCGGAGTTTATCGGAGTTTATATTTTTTGATTCCCAATTTTCAGAAATTCGGAGTTTAATTTCGCTGTGTTTCCTATTAAAAATAAATAAATAAATAGTAACTGAATGTAAACGTATGCCAGATAAAAAATAAAACGCGCTTGTATCAATTGAAATATCTTCAGTTGAATTTGGCGTTGGTGCCATTGCCATTGGCAATACTAAATTATCCACGACAAAAGTCACACACAAGTGGCGCTTCGATAAACGCCGATACCTTAAAATCAGTAAACTCCCGGAGGTAGTCGCTAGGAAGCTCGTAGTCATCCCGTCCTATTCCATCAATCTAGCCCGCGGCCACGCGAGGTGGAGTGGTTAAGTAGGTAATAGAGAGTTTGAACTGCCCTCTTCCCTATTTTAAACAATCCCTATGGTCCACAGCTTTCACTGTTACTAAACATACCCTTTCCTTTCTCTAAATCCACAAATCGCATGGCCCAAACTGGAAACCAAAAGAGTGACTTTTGTCGTGACCCGAATGTACAACGAACGACCTGTTGCCCTCAATCAACCTTGAAGAGACTAGCGGCAAGACCCCTTTTGACAACGGTCCGAACTTTGAAAGATAATTGTGGTGGAATTTTCCCAGGGGGATTGGCTCTGTGCTGATCAAACTGTAAAAAAGAAGAAAAAAAAAGAAGTCTTTTACTTTTTTTTTTCCGGGGGGGGGGGGAGGGAGAGGGAGAGGGGGAGAGGGAGGGGGTGGCATTGACACATAAATATTCGGAGTTTATCGGATAAATCCAAATTGAGCAAAGTTTTACCGGTGGGTGTTTTTCACAGTTTTTCGGATTTATCCGAAAACACGGAGCACTACGCATCGGCTAGTGCGAAGTCAAGTGACAGAAGCCAAATACCTGGTTGGTTCAGCCAATATTTAGCTTGCACAGTGCTGTCAAGGATGATCAGGGTCGAGGTATCATTAGAGCTTCTCTCTGTTTGCTGGGTAAGCGTAAGTTGGCAAAAAAATCGACAAGTAAAAAAAAAAAAAACGGTTAACAAAAAAAAAGATTTGTTTCGGGAGTGATAAGGCGCGGAGGGGTGGGGAGGAAAGAACGAGAGTAGGGGAGGGGGGGAGGGTAAGGGAGCCGACATATGTACAGTCACGATCAGAAGTAATTGCAACACGGGAGCGGTGGCCCAACTGCATTGCAGCGCGATCTAGTCGCGCTTGTAGGAACTGATAGAGGCTAAGCGCATGCGCTCATGGCGGCGCCGACGGTCCCTCTGCACCGCTCTACCCATCTCTGTTACCGGCGGTGCAGATAATCCTTCGTTGCTTCTCAGATACACCACTGCAACCGTGATGGCGCTGATAGCGAGCGTTACGAGCACGCTCCCGCGAGCGCGAACTGAGGAAACGGGTGCACTATCAAGGTCATCTGAACCGGTTCGGTGCTGGTTCAATGACGCGGCAAACGCTAATGGCGTGACGGATCGCAACGTAAAAAGGTCTTTAAATTGTTCTCGAGTAGATAGCAACGCCAGCTGCAGAAAATGACACGCAAAGTTGACAGAGACCATAAGTTCCAAGCAACATACCGCGTTCTTATTTTATTTTTGTCGAAGATAAGATATTAAAGAGAATGCTATGCTTCAATTTCAGCTTCGGCTCCGAGCGCGGCCGATGTTATGAGCCAGACGGGCCAATCAAACAGGCACAAAAAGCGCAGCGTCATGGCGTGCTATCTGCGCTTAATAGGACTAGCCGGCGAAGGAGCACGCACAGAGAGACGGCGAATATCGGCTGGTCCTATCAACTGCAGAAAGTACGCTATGACGTTGTGCCTCTTTCGCTGCTTGATTGGCCCTTCGGCTCATAACATCGGCCGTGCTCGGACCGAAGCTAAAACGAAGCATAAAGAGATATTAGACATTAAAGAGAGCTCGAAGCGTGCCCGCTATCGGCTATCAGCGCCATCGGGGACGTAGCGTTGCGTCGCAGAAGCGGTAAAGAACGATTGGAACCGCCGGTAAAAGGAATAGATCGAGAGGAGCCGAGAGGCCAACGGCGCCGGTATGCACGCATGCGCGTAGTCTCCTATCAGTTCCGACGAGCGGCTAGATCGCGCTGCAATGCAGTTGGGCCACGGCTCCCGTGTTCCAATTACTTCTGATCGTGACTGTACATGGTCACTGTGTCCACGGTCCTACTCGACACGAACCCCACGCGACGGTTCTATCGTCCATTAGTCTTCTGCTCTTTTGTACGCTCGAAGCAGTCTGTTCGTTTTCCAAGAAGTCGAAGCCTGTTTCCTTCATGTAGACAGCCAAATCCTCCCAGCCTGGCTGACCGTACAAGCGAGTCCAGAAACAGGCTTTGGCTGGGCTCCCGTGCTATCCGCGAATTCCTTTCTCTCGCCAGCACTCTCTTCGCGAGCGAACCCCCGTCTTATGTGACCACGCTAAAACCGCGAAGGCCGTTGCATCGCCCTTCTTCCAGTCTATTTCTCCCTTTGATGGGAGGGAAAAATTGTAACGAGTGGTTTCAGTAATTTGTTACTGAAAAAGGCAATGAGAATACATTACATATTACATTTTTAGAAAAAGTAACGGATCAGTTACTAAATTACAAGAAAAGTAAATAATTACAAGTAATCCCGGTACTTGTAACGGATTGCTTCTAAGTCTGTAAGAATGCACCGATGTAGTCGAAGTAAAAAAAAATCGGCAGATACATATGAGATTGCTTGCGCGTAGGAATGCGAAAGCATTCGTACACGCAACTCGTTCCTACAAGGAGCGCGCCACGTCTTCCTTCTTCACACGGCTTGCCGGCGGTGGCATCACGCTCCCCGACTGCGCAGGCGGGGCGCCCTCTCCGTAGTTCACGGCTTCGTGACGATGCATCTGCGTTGCTGTGCTTTTCTTTGTGTTTTATTTCTAAGGCGAGTCCGCTTGACCTTGAAATTCCGGCCTGCTCCCGAGGCGAAGCATCTGGACACGTCGCAGCCAAAGGGTATTCCGCATGTGGGTGCCGTTTCTCTGCTACAGACGGTTACAGACAACGCCGGCTTCGCCCCATGGAACTGTTAATGCTTTCGCATTAAAACAAACACGACGGCACAAGGTTTCCGCTCTCTTGAGAGTGCCGCCAACGACATCACCGCACGACTGGATGAATCTTCCTTTCTAGGACGTGCTGGGTTGTCATCGCGACACACGACGAGGATTCACAGTCAAGGATAGCGCTCTACGTGGAACAACGAACCACCACCACGCCGACCACGTCGACGATAACCACCGACGCCATGTTTTTCAGCAGAGAGAAGGAACCGTGACCGGCATGCAACGCGCGAGGCCGAGCTTTCATTAACCTGTGATTGGTCCGTCGGTGCGGTGGCGTCGTTCCTACCCGAACGTAGCAAAAAAATTCAGACCTCCTCAACTCCTTGGGGTGCGAACGAAAACGAACGAAACGGCCGCTTGGCGCATCGTTGCCGTGGAAACTCGTCGGTTCCAACCGGTTGCATTCCGTACGTAAGAGTAGTGGTCACTCTGAAAGGAAGGTTGCGAACAGGCTTTCACAAGAACATACATGTCAGCAGTACGACAAGGCATACACAACTCCAAAACCACACCTCCGCGTTTCACTACTCTAACCATCCTAAGGACCCGATTCGTATATCTGCCCTACCATTTTTTGGCAATGATTAAGCAAGCGAGTGCCATACAATGTTTACTATTTTAATACAAAGAGTATTTGCAAATGTAATTGGTCAATAACGTGCTCTGTGTATTTCAATTGCCAGGCTAGACACTTCTAATCTAGTGCTTAGAAGCGACAACATGCTAGGAAAATAATCGGCTAAAGTAACACCGCACGGTCATGCTCGCTTCCCTATTTTTTTAAATTAAAACCTCGAAAACAACATTAAAGGGGTACAGAATCCAAACTTAAAATATCCCCGGTACACTCCAAAATGGGTGAAATATGATCCATGACATCCGTAAATGATAATCACACGTTTGTATTTTCAGCAGATGGCGATATTTTTCGTTTCAACGAACGAATTCTGGCGAGCGCTTCAAAATCATCCATGGAGTCGGCGCGATGCGTCTTGGATTTTCTCGTGACGTCAAGCTCGCAACGTAATGGCCCCATACACCTTTTCCACAAGGGCGCAGCCATCTTGAATGTCGTCACTTCTGGTAAGCAATAAAACATCGTTTTGATCTTCTCCGCGCCACTCAAAGGTGTTTACAAAAAATGCGTGATTGTCACACGTTCTTTTTTTTGCCTCACCCATAGTTTCTCGCATATTCCAGGTTGAAATGTTTTATTATTTTTACGTCCCACATACCAGATCCCATACGAAAATGGTCTATGGACGTCTATGGAAAATCCTATGGTGAGCTATCACCTTCTATGGCCCTCTATGGTCAGCCATAAGAAACCATAAAACACGCTATAGCCACCTATAGAAAATTCTATGTCTTCAAAGCTATAGAATCTCGACCATTCCGATTTCTATAGCTGGCTATAGAATAATTTACGGCTATGCAGCTATAGACTCGCGACTATTCAATATTCTTTAGCGAGCTATAGAAATATGTATGTCCTTAATGCTATAGACTCGCGACTATTGAATGTGCTTTAGCCGGCTATAGAGTGGTGTATGTCCCTAAATCTGTAGACTCGCGACCATTGAATTTTCTTTAGCCAACTCTATAGTGCTTTATGTCACCAAAGCTATAGGCCTCCGACCTTTCAATGTGCTTTAGCCGGCTATAGAGTGGTGTATGTCCCTAAATCTATAGACTCGCGACCATTGAATTTTCTTTAGCCGACTCTATAGTGTTTTATGTCACCAAAGCTATAGGCCTCCGACCTTTCAATGCGCTTTAGCCGGCTATAGAGTGGTGTATGTCCCTAGATCTATAGACTCGCGACCATTGAATTTTCTTTAGCCGTCTCTATAGTGTTTTATGTCACCAAAGCTTTAGGCCTCCGACCTTTTAATGTGCTTTAGCCGACTATAAAGTGGTGTATGTCCCTAATTCTATAGAATCGCGACCATTGAATTTTCTTTAGCCGACTCAATAGTGTTCTATGTCCCCAAAGCTATAGCCTCCGACCTTTCAATGTGCTTTAGCCGGCTCTAAAGGGATGTATGTCTCTCGAGCTATAGACTCGCGACCATCAAATTTTTTTAGCCGGCTTAATGGTGTTTTATATTGCTCAGACTATAGGCCCGCGACCCTTTTCTTTCTTTTTTTACTGCAGATGTAGGAAAGTGGAAGAGAGTCATTCATGCGCTCGCGATCGGGGCGAGAATTTTCTTTAGCCAGGTTAACGGGGCGTACGTCGCCGCGGCTATACGCCCGCGATCACAAAAGCGTCCTTAGCTGCCTATAGGACTATTGCAGTTTTGCCGGCTGCTTTCCCTGCGCATTGCCTTATTTCGGCGTTGACGTCATCTCAATCTTCCGTTTTTTAGCTCTAATTAGTTGTCTTTTCCAGTGTATTTTGTAAGTATATGTATTTCGTAGCGCGCCTTCTACTTTGTCCGTGTCCCTGCCATGTTTGTATTTCTTTCTGCCAGCTGTATTAAATATGTTTAATGTTTTTTGGGTATATTTCGTCGTTCTCAACGCGGCGTCAACGAACATAAAGCCGCTGCTTCCGCCACTACAGAGGTAAGCTCTACATTTGTCACGACGGTCTATCGCGCTATAAAGTCGTCTATTGGACTCGAATAAAGTCTCGAGAGGGCTGTTTCGAATGCCGGTGCACATGTCATCAGTGTAGGTGGAGCAACGACGTAGCAATCGCGACGCGAGAGCCGACTGCGCCTCGATCTGGCCGGCCGCGCTCGCTCTGTGGAAATGTAAGCTTGGGACTCTCGAGCAGCGTTAGCTTACTGAAGATGCAATACGCTACTTTGTCTTCGCGAATCCTTTGCCCTTCGAATGGCTGCGAAGCCGTTCTAGCGCCCGGTGTACCCTACGCAGCGTCCTCCAACAACCGTTCGCACAGCATCGGAACCTTCCGTCTGCGAGCGCCGGCGGTTCGTCGTCGCGGGAATCATGTTCGTGGGAGTTCATGTTCGCGGTGTTTCATGTTCACGGGGGTCCATAAAATGCTCCCATTCAAGCCGCGACGATAAATCGTCGGTGCTCGCAGGTTCCCAATAGGCTCCAGAAAGGTTGCGATGCTGCGCGGGCGGTCGCTGACAGGCGCTGCTGCCTAGGGTACGCCGAGCACTGGAACGTTTTCGCCGGCGTTCGCAGGGCAAAGATTCTCAACGACAAAGCAGCGTCCTGCATCATCAGAAAGCTAACGCTGCTCGAGAGTCCCATGCTCACATTTTATCAGAGCGAACGCGGACAGCCAGATCGAGGCACAGTCGTCTCTCGCTTCGTGATTGCTGCGTCGTTGCTCTGACTAAACAATTGACACAGTTCTCTCGAGACTTCATGAGCGTTAAATAGACGCGTCTCTAGCGCGATAGAGTGTCCTGACAACAAAAAAAGCTCACCCCAGGCAGGGGCGTAAGCAGCGGTGCAATGTCCGTCGACGCACGTGTCGAGAACGGCGAAATATACACAGACACAAGTTAACTGCCGAAAAAAAAATTAATATCGTTAGGCACGCGCAACCCTAGGTGCGTCCTATTATCTCTATGTCCTGCGAATTCCACAAATCAGCAAGCGCTGTGGCTAATTTTTCTTCTTTTTCTTTAAATTATGAGACATTAAAGTCTTTGGCACTTCTTGGAGCACACAGCCCCACCATGTGTCATCGTGGTGCGCAGAGATTGTAATTGATGAAAGTGCTATAGACTGAGCTCACGGATAAAAAACGTATTACGGCAAAAATTTCTTAAACCATGCAATCAGAAATGCCACAACGATGCAAAGATTCCCAAAATTGAAGTTCAAAAATGCGAACCTAAGAGTGTACACATATTCAAAATTGCTTGGTAAAAAAATAGTATATATATATATATATATATATATATATATATATATATATATATATATATGTATATATATGTGTGTGTGTGTGTGTGTGTGTGTGTGTGTGTGTTGTGTGTGTGTGTATTTGTGGACATCCTGCGCAAAAAAAGTATTCGCCATTAATTCTTCATTTGAAATTATAATGTGGGTTACACGGCGTAAAATATGATATCTTCAAACCTGCCCCGTTTTGGGTCCCTTCTGGGAAGTGCAGCTTTGGAAGTCCAAAAGCTGGCCTTCATGGAGCTGTCCTGTTCACTCGGTAGTGACAGCAGAGTAGACGCTATGCGTGTTTGAGACCAATCGTGTCTCCGGTTAGGGTCACGTGCCAACAGTCTCGAAGCTGGTGATAACGCTGAACACGGCACCTGCCTTAAGCCCAAGGCCACACATAGCATCCACTGCACTATCAACATTGGGTTGAACTGTCAACAGGATATAAGTGACACATTATCTCTTTTTTTTTGTTCCCCTTCTCCAGGGATTATTTTCGTCATCGTCGTCGTCGACAATTATCTCGTTGTGTTCATTGTTGGTATGCCCCTGAAGA
This sequence comes from Ixodes ricinus, assembly GCA_037355805.1. Classification (NCBI taxonomy): domain Eukaryota; kingdom Metazoa; phylum Arthropoda; class Arachnida; order Ixodida; family Ixodidae; genus Ixodes; species Ixodes ricinus. Next base: position 50,835 of record JAZHYW010055890.1, on the reverse strand, counting down.
TTAGTCTTTGTGATCGCACCCCCGTTCTGGCCTTGAAGGAGCTCTGCTTTTCAACCTCCTCTGTTTTCTCTCTCTCCCTAAGCTGAAAGCATTGTGGAAGGTGCGCACTCGGCGGACCAATAAACCGTAGACGTTTCATCGCTTGACTCCGCTCTCTGTGCGCATGAAACGGAAGGAGTGTGATCACGTGGTTTGACGGATGACGCATTAGCCGTTGCTACCCGGAATGCCTGCTTGCGGACCTAGTTTCGCGTGTCGTGCGGCCCGCGGGGCTGCTGTGGATTTCGCTTCTATGATAAATGGTATCTCGATCGAAAAGTTCTACCCGCATGTCGGCAACAAGCGATTTCTTCAAAGAAGCCCAAGACATTCTTGTGATGGTTCAGTACTCGGTTCGGCAAATGACAGCTTGTGCTACATCGTGGTGAATCTTCTCGGATCCCTTCCTTCTCGGTTTTGTGTTTGAGTGGTTGTCTGCAGTGCCCGTGTCGACATATTTCCCGGATTACATCTTTCAAGTCCGGTATTTTAAACGTAAGTGCGCTGCAACCTACTCGGCGACAATTGACCGTTCTGTAGTGTCTACCTCCTGGCAGTGCCTATCTTCTGACAGCTGGGAGAATAATTTCCCCGAAATTCGACCGTAGTCGCCTGCCATTAGCTGTCTGAAATGATGTGAAAATTGCAGTTAGAATACTGACTTTCTTATTCTCCCTGCGTTTTGTGAAAAAACGCTTCATGAACACCTTTTGTGGATACACGTTTCCTGGACACACTTTTAGTCGACACTAACGTTTCGTCGACACTCGTTACGCGAATTGCACGCTACAGGGACATTTCGTCGCGCCTGTATTCCTGAGGCGCATGCTCACCGACCCAGCCCACCCGTTCACGCCACTTCTTGGCGAGTCTGCAACAACTCATTATAAAAAAAGAACATATTTTGAGTTGTTTATAAACATCACGTGTTGATGAAACGATCTGTCGATGAAACGTTGTTCGATGAACTGATTGAAGCGCCAATGAGTTGCGACTGGCAGTGGAATTTCGGGGGGAAATTCGGCCGGCTGCCGGGAGACTAGACACTACCCAGGAATTGCCTTTGGTTCTTGTTTGCTTTGCAATATTCTCGGTTGTGTAACAGCTCAGTAGTACCTCTTCACATATTACATATTGTTTAGTTTGTGATTGTCTACAGAATGGGCTGTGTGTAATAAACTTCTAGGAGATTTGAAAACGATTCCTTGTGTCTGTTTACCTGTGCTTTTGCAAACACCTGGGTGAGTGCATTTGTTTTTTGTTGTTGTTTTTGTTGAAATGTTAGCTCTTTGTTTTAAATGGGGTTATGAAGTTCGACACGTCTTACAAGTTTTTTTTAAAGATGTACAGTGACAACAAATAATTTGATTCACATTTCATACGATGGCGGTAAAAAGAAAAACTACAGGCAGCTATAGCACGATGGTAAAGAGACCCATAAGACGAGCTATAGAAGAAGCTATAGCAAACCATACAGAGAGCAGTAGGCGGCTAAAGAAACCATAGAAAAAGCCATAGGCTGCTATAGCACGGTGTCTAAAAAGACCCATAAAATAAGCCATAGAGATCTCTATAGCAGACCATACAAGAAGCTATAGGCGGCTAAAGGAACCATAGGAAATGCCATAGGCAGCTGTAGCACGATGGGTATAGAGAACCATAAGACGAGCTATAGAAGAAGCTATAGCAAACCATACAGAGAGCAATAGGAGGCTAAAGGAACCATAGAAAAAGCCATAGGGTGCTATAGCACGGTGTCTAAAAAGATCCATAGAGTGAGCCGTACAGATCTCTATAGCAGACCATACAAGAAGCTATAGGCGGCTAAAGCAACCATAGGAAATGCTATAGGCAGCTGTAGCAGGATGGGTATAAAGAACCATAAGACGAGCTATAGAAGAAGCTATAGCGAACCATACAGAGAGCAATAGGCGGCTAAAGAAACCATAAGAAAAGCCATAGGCAGCTATAGCACGGTGTCTAAAAAGATCCATAGAGTAAGCCATAGAGATCTCTATAGCAGACCATACAAGAAGCTATAGGCGGCTAAAGGAACCATAGGAAATGCCATAGGCAGCTGTAGCACGATGGGTATGGAGAACCATAGGACGAACTATAGAATGAGCTATAGCGAACCATACAAAGAGCAATAGGCGGCTAAAGAAACCATTAGAAAAGCCATAGGCAGCTATAGCACGGTGTCTAAAAAACCCATAAAGTAAGCCATAGAGATCTCTATAGCAGACCTTAGAAAAAGCTATAGACGGCCAAAGGAACCAAAAGGAAAGCCATAGGGGGCTATAGCATCCTTTCTAAAGAGACCCATAGAATAAGCCATACAAAATTCGATAGCGAACTTTCCATTGAAAAAGCTATAGACAACCATAGGGAAGACCATAGGAAAAGCTATAGACAGCCATAGAAGCGGCTATAGCTAATTGGGCCAATTTGCTATAGCCGGCCATACAAAGGATTTTCTATAGCCGACCATAGACCATTTTTGTATGGGATACGGAACTCACGTGACTGAGAACGACAGGAAACAGAAAACGTCTAAACACGGCGAAGGGTACCGTAATTATCGTCGTCACTAGGTGGCGGCGCCAGCTCTATCGTCAACGCGTTACAATCCCGCCAAGTGGCAGTACCCGAGGTATGGTGTACTAGAACTGAGATGTGCGCCAAGCGCCGCTCGCCTCGCGCGCCACAATCGGACACGCCGCACCGTTGCCCGTTACGGGAGACACTTAACGGGGCTCGGTCAATGCCTACTAGAACGTCAAGGCCTGCGCGTCCTTATCCGTGAGGTCACGCACCTTGACTGAGTGATCCGAAAACGGCTGCTGCCGTCAACTACAGATAGAGCGTGACGCGCGTAAAAAAACAAACGGGAATGATGTTGCTTAGTCAATTTTTTTTCTTCATGTTTGTAATTTCGTTTAGGAGCCTTAACATGCTTGCAGAGCATATAAATAGTTTTAATAATAGTTGAAGCCCGAAGACGTGGTGTCTCGTAACCTACCTTTAGAGTGCTTTCTCTCCAGCCTAGCCGTCTGGCAGGGGCAACTTACATGTGGCTTAAAGATTAAAAGGTGACACAACATACATTTCGTAACGCACGCCTTTATTTTTGTGTCTGCGTGCACTGAATAACTTCAGAGTTTGCAATTTCTTCTGATGCACTGCAGCTTCTCTAGACCTCAACTGGTCAGCCTTCATTTGCCCTAGTTGTTAAGTAACGTGTTGGCGGCTGCCCGAAGGATGTTGCTAAGGGCTGTGTCGGGGTGGTACCCATTGTTGCAAATGTCTTGGTCTTTGTTGACCAAAAGTCATGTGCCTTGACAAACTTATAATTACCTCTCTTTGGTTGCCTTCAGCATGAAAGCGTGTGGCATTTCCTTACAAGGTGAGACTTTTCAGCACTGGCTGTGTGTGCAAAACAGCGTTGATCACTACCGGCTGAGGAAACTTGAGGCCACTTCTCGTGGGGTTTTCGATGAGAACGTTCCTGTCGAGTTGCAGTTCCCTTTCCTCCGTTGCGAGGTTTAGTTCACATGCCTCACACGGAATTTTCTATGGCGCTGCTTGTCGCACAAAAGCCTGCTATGTACGTTATATCGGCAAACTGGGTTCTTTTTCTTTTAGGTCATTTTCATTTACTTTGATGTTGTAGTCTTTCATCAGTTCGGCTGCATAACATGCCACACCGGATGGTTTGCACGATTCTTGCATGTCTGGGAAAACCAGCGAGTCCTGGAAACCTCAGTCTCGTCTCGAACTCAAATATCTGCTGGACCAGAGATTTGATAAGTGGTTCCGAGAGGAGACAATAGCAACCGAACCTGTCCTCTAGACTGTCAGTCTAGATTTTGCTTAGTAAAATATACTCAAAGATTAGCCTCCTCAAGGCAATACCTCGTGACTTCAACAAGTGAGTACGATGTCAGTCGGAGCGCCGTGTGTCTGTTGTTAAAGCGCCAGTATGCATGTTTGACAGTGCCCATATGTCAATTGCCACTTCACGAAAGCATAGAGGAACTCCAACTCCATGTCTGTTAAAGCTCTGACTGGTTCTTGATTGGGGTCCCGAAGGCGCCTGCCCTTGCAAGGAGTTTGTACATTGACAATGCTCCACCACCGATGTACCACATCAATGAAGTTTGCGGTTTCTGAAGCGTACAGCAAACCAAGTTGCCTTCCACGTGTTCGCAGGGCTTCCTCAACGAATGGGACTCATCACCTTCAGGCACGTTTTACATTACGGCGTTCAATGTTCGGCGGATGTAAGCTTTGTACATCAGAAAGAGCCAAATTTGACAAATCTTGTTGCTCAGAAGCATGTAGATCACAAAGCGCCTTAAATGAGGCTCCTCTAATCTCCACCCGCGACTTAGTGCTATGAGACTCTGAAATAGAACATGCAGGTGCCCGGATTTTTTTTTTGTTGATCCAGTTGTTCCTCATGCACTTCAACAGGTGCTGCAGGGTCTCACTCACGCGAGAACAATGGTTGTCGTGGAGCCATCTGCTGGATGTTGGTACACTACATATCAGAGTCTACTGGTACTGAAAGCAAGGACCGTCCACTTTCTGTTTATTGCGTTCGTGTACGTGGTCACTGCAATCACAGTGAGCCCCGCTTCCCCAAGTCCTAGGATAACCTTTGGTAGTACTTCTTTGTGCAGCCGGTTCGCATCAATCCTAGAGACGTGGCAAGATCCTGCACATCTTGTAAGCGCTGTAGTAAGGACTGGATCATGAACACATGTGCAATAGTTTTCGCAGCTTCGGAAGTTTATGACGAGGTTCAGAGAATACTCTTCTACTGCAAATACTCTTGAATGCGGATTTCATCCATCATTAATGTTACTACTCTTTCGTGTGGCGTTAGGAGGCCTGCCCTCTTCTTTATGTAACGGGAATCCTTCATCATTCTACTCATTTGCTGTGCTTGCGTTGTATTTTCTGCAAAGCTTCATCACTGTGACCTGTGTGGCAATGCTAGCTTCCCACTGCTGCGAAGAAATTTGTATGCGTGAGGCGAGATAGTGTAAAATGTGCTTGAGAATACGAGAAGTTTCGCACAATACCCGGAAGCTCCTCCTTTAAGCAGCAGGTACAGCTACTCCATCAAGAATGCGAGTGTTTCCGTTTTCTCTTCGGCAAAAGTTCGTTGCTTGCGAGGTCTGTCCAGAAGCGAAAAAAGTATCACGATGTAAGCTTTCAGTTTCTCGTTTTTTTCCATACGTCTGGGGCTTTGAACCCTTGCACTCTGTCGAGAACACATTGCAGTTTTCTCATGTCGTCCAATGTGTCGGGAATGGCGACTTCATCAACGCACAACCTCACTCGTCACCAGAGAGGCAGTCACTTTCATGTGTCCCTAGCTACTACGGAGCGTTCAACTTCGGGTCTCCCTTGCTATCATCTATTGCACAAACAGAACCGCACATTTGGCTTCCAGTATCCGCCAGAAGTCTGCAACGTGAAGATCTGGAAGCTGTGAAAGGAACTGGTCGTAGGACGATACTCTGTACTTTTGCTCATCTTCTTTGTGCGCTGATAGTGAAAGCTGGATGGCTTTTGTAGCGGCGTTGCCTCAACATGCTTCCTCTTGGCTTCCGACTTTTCTCGAACTGGCGCACAGTCAGACAAGTAAGCAGGGATGTTGGGAAATATTGTTGGCACTGCATCTGGTGTCAACCGTGTAAGGCTCATGGGAGCTTCTACAGTCCTGCCATCCGAGTCAGTATACGAAGTGGTAGTCCTCAGGTACTCTTTGCTTGAAATGTTGCTCACACACCTGCAAAAAATTGCGGTGGCTTAGCTCGGCTATGCCAGGATATACGTAGCGTGAGCTTATGCGCACAAAATAAGAGGCGCTATCAAGCGGCTCCGGTGCAGCGTCAGACTTGGCTACTGCGTTACGGAGGCGGACAGCTGGGCACGCGGCGGCGCCAGTCTGTCTGCCACGGCTATGTTGTCACTCCTCTGGAATATGCAGACCGGCGAGGCGCGCCGCTTGGTGGCGGCGAAGCGCACGGCGGCGGCGGCTCCGGCGCGCCAGCTGTGCGCCGTGTGACGTCAATGCTCCTCGCGCATGCGCAGGCCGGCGAGGCGCGCGCGGCAGCGGAGCGGCGCGCCGGACGCGCGGCGGAGCGCGCGGCGGCGGCGTCTCCGGCGTGCCAGCTGTGCGCCGTGTGACGTCACCGCTCCTCGCGCTTGCGCAGCACGGAGCACGGCTCATTATACGAGCCACGCGAAACTGCTCAACCTCGTCCAGCTAGCTCACACTACAATAACGGCAAGAGGGGCAGCGTTCTTTAAAGGAGGGACAGACAGCTGAAACTCATCGAGTGCATGTTCGCTAATGCATACAAGAAAGTCTTGGGCAATCTGCTTTATTCCGCAGTGGTTTTGAAGCGAGTGCAGTCGAACGTTTTAATACCGAATTTTCTTTTTAGCATTCATTATCGAGGAGGCTGCCTGACTGGCGAGCAGCATGCTCTAGACCATGTAGCAAGTACTGATGGCGATTTCTCGCCGGACAAGACAGACGGTGGCGTGAAAATGCCGAATGACTTAAAGAAACAATGATGTTTATCGAGTCACACATTTTTCCTTAAAGGCAATATTACCACCTAAAGCGGGTCTGCAATGCCGGTTAGCACCGCGTGATGAAAATATTTTTCACTGCTGTCACGCGATAACTTGAAGCGCACGAAAGTGGCATGTCATTAAAATAAAACAATCTATGTTGTAGCGCATAAACGTTTACAGCGCAGCTCTTAGGCGCCCGTTTCCGGCTTGAGCGGCGTCGCCGTCGGCGTAACCGTGCGGTGCATTATGGGAAATTCCCCATAATGCAACGCGCGGTACTCGTGACGTCACGAGGATCACGTGACCTTACGATGGTCACGTGACGTCTGAGGTCACGTGACCTCAAGTCACGCGTTGCATTATAGGAAACGTCCCATGATGCAACGCGCTGGGGAAGGAGGGCAGGAGGAGGGAGGAGGAAGGCGAGGGAAGAGGAGGAGGAGGTTAGAGATTGAGAAGGAGGAGGAGGAGGGAAGGAGTGGAAGGAGGAGGGAGGAGGAGAATAGAAGAGGAGAGACGAGGAGGAGGGAGGGCAGGAGGAGGAAAGGAGGACGAGAGGGTACGGATGAGGAGGATGTGCATACCCTCCCCTCAGTACCCTCCTCCCCTCCTCCTCCTCAAGAGCTGCACTCTAATTCGGCGTTACAGGGAGTTGCAAACGTCTTTCATTTTAGAGCTGCAGCTCTTAGGCGCCCGTTTCCGACTTGAGCGGCGTCGCCGTCACCGTCGGCGCAACCGACCGAGGTCACGTGACTCCCAGGTCACGTGACCCCCAGGTCACGTGACCTCCCAGGTCACGTGACCTACCCTCGAGGTCACGTGACCCCCGGGTCACGTGGTCCCCCGGGTCATGTGACCCCTGATCACGTGACCCCCGAAGTCACGTGATGATGATGACGATGACGATACGGATGCCGATTACGTCGTCAGTCGACGTCACTGATGGCGTCATCGGCGTCACGCATCGACTCATCATCACTGATGACGTCATCAGTGACGTCACTGATGACGTGATCGGCATACGCATCGTCATCGTCACAGATGACGTCATCAGTGACGTCACTAATGACGTCATCGGCATCCACATCGTCATCGTCATCGTCATTGATGACGTCATCAGTGAGGTCACGTGGCCCCCTGAGGCCACGTTATCCCACTCCCCCCAGGTCACTGGCCCTCTCCGCACCCTTCCCTCCTTTTCCTCAAGAGCTGCGCTCTAATTCGGCGTTACGGCGGAGTTGTAAACGGCTTCCACTTTTTTTTAGATCAGTGAAAACGCTAAAGACAGACGGTCGATGCGAAGGTCCCGACCGACGATACACTGTTTCGTGCAAGCGAGACAAACAAAAATTATCCTCTACGCTGCTGTTTCCAAAGCGCCATGACAGGCATTTTAAAATAGACCCACAACTACATCGCCCCCCCCCCTCCGTCCCCCGTTGCTACTAGAAACTTGAATTGACGACGCGCCGCACGTTCCCACTTCATTCTTCTGTCGTCGTCTCTCGGAAACGAGAAGACACGGACCTTCGGCCCGGTGTCGTAGCTCCCACGACAGTTGGGCACTAGCAACGGCCCATCCCGTTCCGTAACACAGGCAGTGCACAGAACCGACAAGGTCACAGCCATTCGCTCACATCAGAACCACTTTGAACACGGTTTCACGTTAACAGCGACGTAAGGCGCACCGAACCAAGGAATGCTTGAAGTTGACAGTTGTGACTGTTGACGCCGTCGCCCGACCGGCCGGGCGAGCGAAGACAGTGACGGCGCCGCTAGCGGCATCTGCTGGGCAGGCGGCAAACCAACGTCGCGAAATCGCCGGGCAAGTTGGGGTGACGTCAGAGCATCGAAAAATGTGAGCGCGCAGGCCTTGAAGTTCTAGTAGGCATTTGCTCGGCCCCCCAACTACCGGGTGGTATTGGGAAATCATTTCATTCGTTTTAAAAATTGCTTTTCTTGCCTTTACGGACAAAATACTGCTGCTGTCATAAAGGAGAGTACGTCTACACAACGAAATAGGCGCCAAAATTTCGCTTTCGTACTTTCTTAAAGCAGAACAAAGAACTACTGCTTTCCTTTCTTAATATTTTTTTTTAACAATAGCTACAGGGAGCCTACGATGATAAAACACCGAACACAGAACACTGCACTTCTCTTCCGAAATACACAAGCAGTCACCGAGAAATTATATTTAAAAAACTTCATATCCGTAGAACGTTAGTCATATAAAATGTCGGCTCAACGGCTGCTGTGGAGGTCACTGGCGTTTATGATGAGAACGTTTTCTTAGAAGAAAACAGGGAGAGAGAAACAATTAATTTCACAACACTGCGATTCACCGAAAGCGCCCGTCGTGAACGGAGGCGATGCTCTGCTCCTCCGCGTACGGGCAGCCGTCGATGAAGTTTCGTGGCGCGTGCAATGCACGCTGGTTTTTTGCCATACGGTCTCGAGCGAGGAGGCCAATAAAGACAGCGGTCTTGTAAACGGCAGCCTTCTCAGGAGGCCGGAGCTGGGCAGCCATCTTGCACGCTGGCAATATTCCATTCACCACTAAGCTGAGACTGTGGTGGAAGCTACGTCCTCGTTGGACCGGTTCATACATCCCTCTTTCGCCACGTGATCACGCTCCCGTCCATACCCACGCGCAGAGAACCGGGTCAGGTGATGAAAGAGAGGCAGCTGGTTGGTCCGGCGGGCACGTAGTTCCCACTGCAGTCTCAGCTTAGGGATGAACGGAGTATAGGGCAGCATGTCTCAACGCAATGAAATTTTGTAAGCTCCAATACCGGGTACAGCAGAGCGAGCGGCCAACGCGTGAAAAGTTCAGACGGTTTAAAAGGCCACGTCTTGCAGAGCAGACGGATAAACTGAACGATCACGAGCGTTGGAACACTGTGAAGTACCACAGGGTCTCTATTTACTGCCATGAAATAACTGAAAAACCACAAGCATCGGAATACTGCAAAGAACCTCAGAAGCTTATATACTGTCCTAAAAAAACTGAGCGAGCACGAGCGCAAGAACGTCGTGAAAAAGCGCAAGGGCTCTTTTTCTACATTGGAAAGAGTTCAATAGTCGAAAGAACGGGATGGGCCGACAGGCTCGGCCGACGCACGAAAACCTAGTGGCGGCCGATGCCCCAAAATGGTAGTGGTAGCTGACGAATCAAAGTGCAGTGATTTTCTAATGGAGAGGTGACGATGTTGATGGTTCGACGATCAGGCTGCTGCTCGGCAGCAGGAGACATCCAGGAAGGGCCGGTTGAGCAGTCGGGTTATGTGGTGCCCTGACGGGAGACGAGGCAGAGATGATTGACTTTTAGGTTTAGGTTTAGGTGTAGTTAATTATAGAGCAGAAGATAAAAGTCAAGAACACGAACGACGAAATAGGCGCGAGTTTGGGCTCGAGCTGGCGCTCGTAAAAGCACAAATAGCACCCGTGACGACACAACAATCTAGTTAAAGCCAATTACTACACTGCCACTGAACTGGAACCCGCTACTGAATTGGAAAGTTCACGCGCTACGTACGTACAGCCGGGAAATCAGAACTATGACAAGTGCAGCACAGAAATTCAACCAAAGTCCGAGATTGAGGAAAACGGTACGTGCGACACAATCTCATACCTCAGAGCATGTTTACCCTGTCGATCCTCCGTCTCCCCTCTCTTTTTAATGTTGTTCCGCTTTCTTGTGCGAAGCCGCCTCGCGTTTTCCTGAGCTGTATGGAACAGTATTGAAGAGACTAAGTCATCTAGTATTGAGAGAGTCAAAATAAAATGTATACGTGTGTTTTATGACCGTCACTTTCACTCCAAGGTGTTTTATAACTACGAGAGAATATGTGGGCAGACTGGCTTACATGCTTTTGTGTAATAGGTGAATGATGCGTGATTTTATGTTCTTGCACAAGGTTATTAATTATGTAGTCGATTGCACATATTTACTAAACTGTGTGTGTCTACGTGTTCCTCGAAGTTTCTACTAGTGTACGCTCATTCTTTTATCCTTCCGTTCTACAGAAGGATGATCTCATTACTCGTCTGCAACTGGTTTTTAAAAAAAACTGAAATCCAACTTGGAAAGATTTCACATTGATAATTTTGGATCCGGGCAAACAATTAGAAATTGCATTAACGTCTTCCTTTCAGTTTCAATGTCAACGTATGATACTTATATGTGAATTTTTATTATTTAGACGTAGTGCACAACTAAAGAGGCATACAGCTCTTTGTGGGAACTCAAAATAAAGTATTATAATTATTATTATTATAGTAAACAATACGTATTTAAATAGTTTCTTCTAAATAGTTTCTAAGGTTGATTTCTACATTCTTATAAGTTTTTCCAATAGGTTTTAGATTATTCCTCGGTAATTATGCGGAAGTCACTAATTAGAGTGGTGTTTTGCTCCGAGCTACAAGGCATATCCTTCACGTTATTGGTCAGCTAATAAAACCTCATCGATAGCATTACCACAGTTGGATATCGATAGTTTCTTGATATTCGACTAGAAATAATTTTATGATAGTCGACTTTTGATAGTATATGCTAGGGGTGACCAGGCTGACATGGCCTAAGAGCCGCAAACAAAACCACAAAACTTCCAAGAGCCGCGGGGGAAGGGGGGATGCAAACTCGTTCCAGAACAATAAACAAAACTCAAACTACTTTTATTCAATCCGACTCAAAAGCAGTCCAACTGTACGTAAGGTAGCAGTATCACAAGAATACCAAACCGCAACCTGTCTTTCGATCTAAAACGCGTTCCATTGTTCTTTTTTGGGGAAGTGCTCGTATGACCGGGAGGGAAGCAAGGAAGCGGGGAGGGGGGGAGGGGTAGCGGAGGGAGCTGCGAGTTGCACTTTAGCATGGGAAGAGCCGCATGCTGCTCGCGAGCCGCAGCTTGGCCACCTTTGGTATATGCTATCGAATTTCACGATAGTCGACTATCGCTGTATACTATCGATAGTTTTACGATAGTCGACTATCGATAGCGGTATTGATAGTTCTTTTCACTATCGATAGTTAACTTTGGCTTCCACTATTGATACCATCGATAGCATTATCTGATAGTTTTGCATCACCACACGTGAGCCATCGTCATCTGTTGGTGACATGTCTGCGCTCTTGAACATACACCGTGCCGCAAAAACTTAGCATGGCGCATAATAAAAAATAAATAAGAATTCACACCTAGCAGCTCAACGCCGCCGGCCCTATAAAATAAAAGTTTTGCATCACCACACGTGAGCCAATACCTCCTAGACAGCTTTCAAGCCTGCGCCCATAATTTTGACGTCACATCCGCCCGGCCGACACCGGAGGCCGGAGGAGGACGCCGCAGTGACAGCGACCCAACACCAGCTAGCCCTAATCGCTCCTGGGAGAACGGCGTGGTCGGCGTGGTCGCGTCGTCGCGTATCTATCGTTTGCCGTCGTTGTTTTTGCGGCAATTTCGTTCTTGTGCGTGATGCAGAGCTGATATTACGAAATTACGATGCCAAACAAGTGTTGTGTGCCAAGGTGCACCAGTAACTACAAAACAGGGATCAAGGAGCAAGTGTTCTCTTTTCCGAAAGACGACGACACTTTGAAGAAATGGATTCGTGCTATTCCCAGGAAGGACTTCGTACCAACTTCATACACCAAGGTAATGCTTTCTCTATGCTGATATTCTTATGCTGCTAGTTATTATATTTGTGCCGCGCCTTTCTTTTTATGCTTCCGAAGCGTAGCAGTATTTATCGTATACGAACGCGTATGGTAACTATGGCTGTACAAAAGGGAGTGCATTGCATTTTTCCAACGAACTAGGTGCTCAGACGTTTACGAGCGTTTTCCACATTTGTGCAGGTGTGTGCGGTTCACTTCGACCCGTCGTGCATCGAGCGGACCACATCGTACACGGATCCGAGGACAGGAAAAGTTCTTGAGGCGGCATTGCCAGTGCCTCGCTTGCGTCCTGGATCTGTACCGACAATATTTCCCGCCTGTCCTTCGTATCTTTCGAAGCCCGTAACCAACACGAGAGATGCGCCCGATACCAAAAAGAGCCGACAAGAAGCATCCCAACTCGCTCGTGCTCTTGAAGAATCAGCGGCGTCCTTTGAAGTGGAGCAGGAGAGACACCGCTTTTCGACGCTCGAAGAACTAAAGGCGTGCCTCCAAGTAGCATCGGTGTCGGTGAAGTGGACTGTTATACATCAAGAAAAGTGCACAATGTTTTTGAACATAGTCGACGAGTGTGAACCTTGGCTGAAGGCATCTTTGACAGTGTTTGAGAACCTTCAAGTCTCTGCCTGCTATCAAGGAGCACCGGTCAAGAGGTTTGCAAGCAGTGTTGTACCAGACTCAGTGCGTGACGTAAGTTCCTTGCTGAAAATTTTGGACAACCTGTGTATGCTCTCGGATGAGGGTTGCAGCTCTCGTCACTTGCTGGGTGCGGTAACTGCCCTTCTAGACAAACTGGAAGGAAGCGTTAGTGAAGGCAAGAAAGAGGCCGTGAAATTTCTGAAGGAGCAGCTGCTGCTGCTTTGCAAAGGATGCATTCGTTACAGCACTCAGGTGATGGTATTTGCATGCATTCTGTACACGATATCACCACACGCCTATAAGTTTTTGAGGAAGACGAGTACGCTCACTTTGCCTCATCCAAGCACGATCAGAAGTGTATGTTCGTCTTTTCAAACGTGCCCAGAAATCCAGTCCTCAGATTTCACTTTCCTTCAGTATATTGCACAGAGGTTCAAGCATCTAGAACCTCATGAACACACTGTGACATTGATGCTGGATGAAATTCATATCAAACCTTGTCTTGATTATAAAGGTGGAAACATATGTGGCACTGCAGTCAATTCCAACGAGGCAGCAACGTCGGTACACGTTTTCATGATACAAAGTCTATTAAGCTCGTTCAAGGAAGTGGCGCATATTCTTCCAGTAAAAACCTTACATGGCGATGAGCTTCACACCATCCTGAAGAAGGTTATCTTGCGCTTAGAGGAAATCGGGTACAGAGTTGTGGCAATCGTCTGTGACAATAATGCACTCAACAGGAAAGCAATGAAAGCGTTTTTGCAAAAGCCGAAACTCAGCCCTGTTTATCCACACCCAGCAGACCCATCTCGACCACTGTATTACGTGGTAGATGCTGTGCATCTCCTTAAGTGCATTAGAAACAACTGGATTAACCAGAAAAACTCAGGAACATGCTTTTTCTACCCATGCTTTGAGCTTTCAGACAACAACGTTCGCCCTGAGTGCAAGATGATTGCGTCATTTAAGCACTTGAGAGATTTGCATAAAGAGGAGTCGGCTCAACTGCTGAAGTCTGGTTATGGTTTGACATCAAAAGCGCTTAATCCTAGCAGCTTGGAGCGCCAGAATGTTAAACTGGTATTGCAGGTTTTTAATCCACATGTAGCCGAAGCCCTGGCAGCCCGTACTGGTGAAGTTGATTTTCAGCATGCTAAAGCAACAGCAGACTTCATCAAAATCATTCTACGTTGGTGGAGTATTGTCAACGTGAAGACACCAAAGAAAGGCTTCCACCATCGTAATGTTTATGAAGAGCCGATGGCATGCCTTACTGATGATCCAAAACTAGCCTTTCTTAGTTCATTGATCACATGGCTCGACGTTTGGGAATTCTACAGGCATGACACTGGTGTACTCACCCCGGAAACGTTGAGCGCCCTGAGGCTGTCTGCTCAGTCTCTTTTGGCGCTGGCAAAGTATTGCATAAATGAGCTTCACTTCAACTACATTCTGTTAGGAAAAGTCCAGACGGATCCTCTAGAGAGTCGTTTTGGACAGTACAGGCAAATGGCTGGTGGACAGTACCATATATCTGTTCGGCAGCTGTGTGAAACAGAGGGCAGGATTCGCCTTCAAAGTGCTCTACCAATGATGAGTGCCAATGACCTCAAGGGCATTGAAGACACGAACACTGTCGAAGATGTGGACAGCTCCTTTGCGTTCCTGTTAATGATGTTGACCTTGATGAACTGAGAGCACGAATGCCAGTCATTGCCTATGTCGGTGGGTATTGTGCCCATGCTGCTTTAAAAGTTCTGAAGTGCGAAAGCTGCCGAGAGCACTTAGTTTTTAATGGACATGACGCCGACCCCGAAGAAGACACTCATTCGCTAATCAAACAGTTAGACCGAGGTGGTCTTAAGTTTCCCTCAGCCCTAGTAATTTCAGTGGTCATGCACACGGAGGTTGTGGTAAAAAAGCTTGTCGCACAAAACAGCTGCACACAGTTTTTCCATGGGTCCAACCAAAGGAATGTTGTTAGAGAACTGACACTACGCTCTCTGCCAAGGCTTGAAGACATTGCGACATGTGAGAACGGGCACAACTATGAGCTGCTTGTCGGGCTGGTTGCGAACTGTGCAGCAAACATAGTCCTGAACAATTTGTACAAACAAAGAAATGATCTTCTGCGTGCAGAAAAAGATGCAAATGCAAAGAAGAGGAAGGCTGAAATCTTTCTCAAAAAATGATTTTTTGTATTCCTGGGTGGTAGTGGTGCTGGTACATCGTACCCTATGTATGATATGATGTGTCTGTTCGTTATGATTTTCTAACATGTTTCTCTCTGGGGCAGTGTAATACATGTAATATCTGTCTGTGTTACATTTTATGGTCTATTGTGTACAAGTTATTTGGTGATCTATTTTGTCTGTTGTGATTATTTTGCATGCCTTGCCTTTACAGTGCTCTGTCTTGTGTCATTCAATTGATGCGCGGTGTCTGATATGATAAATAAATATGTATTATTTGCTTCACTATTAGTGTGCAATATGTATTATTTGCTTCATAATTAGTGTACGAAAAATTGGGGGCCATTCCACTCTGTGATGGTGGATGACTCAGCGAAGCTTACACACGACACGGACCTGACACAGAATTTTGAACAAAGGTACAAACACGTGTATTGTCTTGATCGGTGGTCATTGTGACGAAATGGTACGCACACATACGTGCCGCCCGCCGCCTTCAAGGAGAACACAGGGTATGGTGTTCCACGCGTTGCACGCGCACGCCTTCCTTGTATAAAAGATTCGAAGTAAATAACCAAAATAAAGCGTTGACGAACGCGCGTGCAAGATGCCATTTGTTTTAGGCTTTTGCTTTAGAACAGTTAACTGCTGCAGACGCCGGCACGTGCGGCGCGTGGGTACGGTGCGAGCGTAGAGTTTTTGGTCGCGCACACGGCAAATCCACGGAGCCCTAGCCATAAACATCTTCGCTGTAATATGTATTTTTTGTTTCATAACGAGTATGCTTTTCATAACTGTGGTAATGCATGCAGAAATGGTGATCGATAAGTTTAATTCACGGCATACGTTACCGCCGTACGCGAACGAAATGCACGAGCGACGAGAGCTACAGCGCGCACACGAGCCGGCCGGCCGCGCCAAGGTCGGCCGGTGCGCTGTGACGTTGCTGACGTCAAATCACGTGACAAGCAGGCTTGAAAGCTGTCTAGGAGGTATTGCGTGAGCCATCGTCATCTGTTGGTGACATATCTGCGCTCTTGAACATACACCGTGCCGCAAAAAGTTAGCATGGCGCAAAATAAAAAATAAATAAGAATACACACCTAGCAGCTGATCACCGGCGGCCCTATAAAATAAAAGAGAAATCTCCTTTGACCCTTTAGCTAACAGTGCTGTGGAAGTTACGGGCTTGCCAGGCCAATCAACCACCTCCCTTTCATCACCTGACCCCGCTCCCTGCGCGTGTGTTTGGACGGATAATCACGTGGCTAAAGATAGACATAGGACTGGTCCGACGAGCACGTAGCTTTTCCCGTACTGTCAGCTTAGGAATGAAAGGAGTATTGTCCATCCCGAAAAGAAACTCGTGAGCCCGTCAAAGAATAGCCGGAAGGGTGATCCACGAATCCGAGTCAAGCCATAGCAACAGCCCCTTTCGGTGCTCATATCCTGCCAGTGTAACTAATCCCTGTTTTTCAAGCTTTTTTTTTTTTTTTGGGGGGGGGGGGGTTAAGAGCCGCTTAGACGATTAGCATGCAAGAAGGATGCAATGAAGTGAGAAGAAAATGGGAGGGAGAAACGGAGGAAAGGAGAAAAATCTTCTGCCAGGACGAATTTCTTTTTTGCGCGCCGGGCTTTAAGGATTCGCAACCTTCACGACCTTTACACGTTTGCCAGTCCGGCTTCAGAGCGCCGCCACCTTGCTCGGTAGGGGTGCGCTAGGACGCGTCAAAATCCGATTACAAAGCCTTGCTAAGGCGTCGTAATAGAGTTATGGCAGCACCGATGCGCGCCCCAACTGCACAAGATGCCGGCGCCCTGAGAGCGGACTTGAAAACCTGTATAGGGGGCGCACAGGCGCCTATCTAAATGGCTGCCACCTGGATGATCCTCGAAAAACAGCAGTGTGAGGCTGGGTCTGCGACGCCTAAGTAATTCTAGTGTTTCTATATGCGAGTAGTCTTAGAGCCTTACTTGTTTTTTACGTCAGAACGGTGCAGGTAAGCACTTTTATTGTGAAGCTAATCATCCAGGAGCTAAGGAGGGCAGTTTTAACACCGCGGTATCACCATCGCCAAGAGTGGCCAATATCAACGTTAAGGAATATTTATAAGCGTAATATATACAAAAAAAATCGATGCACGGCCCATGTACGGTGTTCACCAAACTTATCCGGAATACGCGATCGGCATCTTGTCACATGGGAGCGCTATCCTGGTGGCAAACGGCCCGAGCAGGGAAGGCCGCTCGAATAGCTGATAAACCGCGAAAAGCACGGGAATTTCGCCAACGAGCCGATGTTGGCTTTTCGCCCCATTTAGTAGAAACATCAAATGCTAACTGATTGAATCATTCAACTGTTTTGAAAAGCCGGCAAAATGTCTGCTTCATCCACGTTCCAGCCAGCGGCCTCCGCTTACTCCTTCGGCTGCCGCCAGGATGCCGCTCCCTCGAGAGAAGACATGGTTCGCGTGTTCCGGATAAGTGTGGTGAGCATTGTATAATCACTAAGACATATAAATATGCATTTTAGAAGTTGAACCCGAGAGTAAAAGAATAGAAGAAGGCTACATGTGACCTATTAACCGGACCCAACGTTACGTAGAACCAGTGTTGTAGGCATTACCGAAAAAAAGTAAAGAAATACGTTACTCGTTACATGCAAAAAAAAAACGGAACACGTTACCGACCAACGTTACTTCAAACTAAGAGGAACACGTTTACGTTAAGAAGTAACGCACGTTACTTTTTCTTTATCATTACTTCTTCAATTATGAATTAAGACGCATTAATCTTTGACGTTACAGGTGTGCATAAGCAATACATTTTCAAGGAACATTATGTCCACCCAGAAAGTAAACATAAGTACCCTATTTGTTTTACGGTTCCACCTAAATACTCACACGAAAAACGCAAACAAAAACCGAAAAATAACCCTGCAAAAAGTTGCATAGCTTGGCGCCTAGAAACACACAAAAAGAAGAAATTTAAGTGCAATTTGTTTAAGTTTATGGAAGAATGAGTAACGAGTAGTAACTACGTTACAGGTTACTAGAAATAAGTAAGGCAAGTACACGTTACTGTTTTGAATAGAATAAAGTAGAATAACTGTACCAGTTTGCACAGCGACCAATCAGAGCGCAGGAGGGCGGGCCTAACCCGATCCGACCAATCACAGCGCAGGAGGGCGGAGCCTAACCCGATCCGACCAATCACAGCGCAGTGGGGCGGGGCCCTTTCCCTCTCTCCCATCCCAGTGACCAATGACAGGCCGTGGGCATCGATGGCCCCGCCCACAGGGCATTAGACAGTGACCAATCAGAGCTCAGCGAGGTCCCGCCCTCGCGTCACGTGGTCGTGAGGTCACGTGCGCGTCGCGTGTCAGGCGCGTGCCAGAAGCGTGCCACCGCAAACCTACAAACCTCAAACCGCAAACCTCAGACCACAAGCCAGGTGTTGTGGTCATCACCTGATAACAACCCCGTGATGTCACACGCTAAGGGCGTCTTACGTGTGATGGGTTCGAGCTGCGTCCGACAGATGGCGCTCACGTGATGTCGCACAGGGTTTGTGCTGCATCCGAGGGAGGGCGCTGCGCTGCGGTCACATGACGCAGCACAGCGCCACGTGTCACGTGACCGTCACGTGACATTATTTGAATCGCTGGGCGGTAAATGCCCATTTTATTCGATTAAAAAAGGCTCTGCGGGCGACGGGGACTCGACCTCTCCACCTTGGGTACAGCAGCCCGACGCTCTATCCCCTGAGCTACGAGCACAATGCTTCCCGGACCGCTTAACTTGTGTTAGTTGTTCGTGTGTGTGTGCAATGATAACAACCACGTGATGTCGCACAGGGTTCGAGCTGCGTACGACAGATGGCGCTCACGTGAGCGACGCACAGGGTTTGTGTTGCATCCGAGGGAGGGCGCTGCGCTCCGGTCACATGATGGTGACGTGATTTGAATCGCTGCGCGGTAAATGCATTTTTTTCGATTAAAAAGGCTGCGCGGGCGACTGGGAGTCGACCTGTCGACCTTGGGTACAGACCGCTTAACTTGTGTTAGTTGATCGGGTGTGTGCAATTCATGATAACAACCACGTGATGTCGCACAGGGTTCGAGCTGCGTACGACAGATGGCGCTCAGCTGATGTCGCACAGGGTTCGAGCTGCGTACGACAGATGGCGCTCAACTGATGTCACACAGGCTTTGTGCTGCATCCAACAGAGGGCGCTGCGCTCCGGTCACATGATGATCACGTGACATTATTTGAATCGCTGCGCGGTAAATGCATTTTAATCGCTAAAAGGGCTCCGCGCAATTCAGACCACGTGTTAGAGCGTTCGCAACGCTTGGATTTTGTAACGGAATTGCTGAGTAATTCACCGGAGGGCGCTACAAGGATGACGGAAGGGTTCAAGATTATTGAGTCATCTGTCAGGCGGGAAAATGCACTGTCACGATGACGACACAGATATGTCGCCGAGTGACGCGAAATGCATTGTCGCGTGTTTTCCCGGTGGGTCATGTGACCAAGGTCACCTGATATTTGAATCGCTGCGCAGTTGACACCTCGGTTCATAGATGGCGCGTGTCTTTTGTTGCTAAGCGTCTTTGTTGTTAGGACATGAGTGACATCTTGCGTCGTGGGTCTGACCTTGCGCCATCTGGTGCTGAAAAGTTGTCCGCGTTGTCCGCGTGGGCAATTCACATCACGTGTTTCTGCTGCCACTTGGCTTTTGTAATACGGTTAAAAAACGGGGATGCGTCATTGCCGCAGGTCATGTGACGGAGGTCGTGTGACGTCGCTGGGCGTTAACGTTGCTCGTCTTCCTATCACGTGATTTCGCGCGCGCGCGATTCAAGCGATGTTCGCGAACTCGTAGCCTCGAGGCGACCCTTTAGCATTTGGGGTCTTCGACCCGATGGATTTCGGCGTCATGTGACGGTCCCAAATAGCAGCAGCAGCTGGGTCCCGCTACATTGGGCTTGAAATGACTGTAGAATTTTGAACCTCGCGGGCCGTGATTGATGTTGTTACTGCGTAAAGTTTTAAAGCGACCCCGTCAAAATTTGGGGCCAGCTCGTTAAAAAGAAAAAAATACTTTCCAAAGACGCAGTGAAATTTGGGGATAGGCGTCATCTAGTGTTCAGACTGTGAAGTGTGGTCCTCATTCAAATTGGCTGCCGTCTGGTGGTAAAAGCTTCGACTCGCTATAAACTTTGGAAATCATGTGACTGTCCAATTAGCATCAGCCGCAAAATTGGGGGTGAGGTGAGGGTTAAACTTTGAAGCTGGCGGACCGTGTTAAATCTTGGTCCAGCGTAAATCTTTGAAGTGGACCTGCTAAACGGTGGGCCAGTCTTGAAACTTAAAGACCGCGCTGGACCCAGTGATTTGTTTTTGAATAGACACCATCTAGTGTTGGAAATTTGAAGTCGCCAAAAAATTGCTGACATCTGATGGTAAAAGCTTCGATCCCGCTAAATTTGTGGCTCATCTGAAGGTTCCCCTAGCCTGCAGCTGGATACCGCTAAATTTTGACTGTGGAAAAGTTTGAAGTTCACAGGCCGTGCTATACATCTTGGCCCAGCGTAAAGCATTGAAGTTACCCTGCCTTGCGCTTCCCGCACATGGTAAGCTGTATATACCTAATTTTGAGGGGTGGCGCGCACCTGAATCTCTTAGCTGGCGTGAACCATTATCCCGCGACATTTTCTCGATAATTTTAGCTTGGTAGATGGCGTCAACTCTATCGCGATCACGTCATCTCTCGCTAATTTTAGCGTCATCTGCAGCTGCCGAACGGAGCGTGTTGTGGGAAATGGATCGGAGCGTGGTCGCATCCATACGCGCTAAAGACGAGACAGATATGATGTTTCATGTTTTTTTATTATCATTCGCTCTAAAAAACACGCACACTTATAGATACAGATACGACTTTTAAAATCACTCTACGCGACACGTGAAACCACTGGAAACACTTTACACAAAAATGTACAACACAAGCAGTATCAAAAGACATCCGAGGCAAAAAAAAGTGGTTGAATAACAAAGCAACGCGCGCGATACAAGCCAAAAATATATTTACAAGGTCAGGGTGTGAGACGAGAAGAGAGATAGACTCCGGCTTCCGTACACTGGCGGATTATACAAAAATGTACACAAGAAGTTTTCAACACACACCGCGGTGGGAAACGCGAGCAACTGCGTCACAGTCCAAAATATTTACATGGCGTGTGGTGAGGAGGCATATCGCTCGCTTCCTAAAACGCTCTTGTGTCCAAACGGGAAACGTCGTAATCCCGTCGCTGCAAATGTATCGCTTGTTGTCGAACGGATTCAGAGCAATCTTTTCAACCCGTTCCCAGTCAACTTGTTAAAAAAAGGCCTCTCGTGGCGGGAGGCTTTGACCCTCGTAACTCTCAAAGCTTGTAATGAAATTATAACAAAACACTCCTTTGCGGGCAAGGAGGTCGACATGCTCGGGAAAGGACTGCCGAAGGCAACAAAAATGCTCTGTGCCCTTAGAGTGGAGATTTTGCACGAGCGTCTCCAGGCTTGCGTTAAGAAATGCGAGGCTGTCAATAAAGCTACGGTTGCCTATCTCTAACAATTTAAAATTCTGACACGAGATTCCGCGAGTACGTTAATATCCTTGGACTCGAACAAATTAAGCTTGCCTAGAAAGAAACTGAGGTCGTATACGAATGGTTATGCGCTATGAGTGGAACGGTATGTTTGTTGATTCGACGGTTTAGGTTGGAGCAAAGCGCCCGCCTATACTCTCCCGTCATGTGGTCGCGAGTTTTCATTTTCTTGCTAAAGCTTTCGTTGCAAATGCCACAGCGGGAAGAGTCCGCGTGGGAAGCCTCGTTTTCTCGAGTCATTTTGAAGAGGCACTTCATTCGACCTGATCAATCGGGGGATTTCCTTCGCTAGAAAGTTGAGAATCAAAATGAATCTTTCTACGCAGTCGGGTCTGCGATATAGGTATTCCTCCTCAACAATGGACGAATCGTTCGAGCGGATGACGAGAAGACAGAAAGAGCTGGGGACGTGATTCTCGCAAAAACATTGCCCGTCGACTGAGTTGGGTCCAGAATCGCTTCAAAGTCGTAAACGCAATAAAAGGGAACTCTTCCATGACATGCGTACTCCGAAAGTGTATACAGTTCGTCACCCTTGTTTGGGAAGACGGTTTTGCCCGGCTTCTTGTCCCTGCACATTGAGAAATGGTCAGATAGGGTTTTTTTGCCTCTGAAACCCGGTTAGACACCTCTTACAACGAAAGCGTAGGCTTTTGGCATTTGAAAAAAGCCTCGCAAAGTTTGTAATGCCCAGAAAAATGGTTCTCAACAAGGAGAAGATCGACATGCTGGTCCAACTAGCGTCATCAACTACCTTCAGGGGGTAGACAAAGTTTTTCTCGCTCTCATAACCAAACACGTTCACTGAGACACAATTTTTACGCTCAAAAGCCTGAACGTCTTGGGGGAAGGTTACAGGGTACATTTTCGGAAACAGATAATTGCATGCATATGTTCACGATACGAGGATGCTCTTTCTCTGTAAGCCCCGTTTGCAGGATGCAAAGCACCACAAAGACAAAGCACATGTCCCGTTCAGATTCGCGAAGACGCTCACTGACGTGGCCTTGCTTTTTTGGACAAGTTGCTTCGGCAGAGAAAAAAAAAGGTCCGCAACCAACGGTCGGAGGAAGGAATCGTCCCAAGAGTACAAACTTTGATCCCGACAAGAAAGAATCCCGAGCCTTGTTCCTGATAATGATCCAACCGAGCAGCTATTTCAGTGCAAACTCGCTGAATCGAACTACCGTGATATTACCGTCCACAAATGCGCGGTTTGGACCTGACTATGAAAAAAAAGTGCACAGTCACATCAATGTCGTCGTCAGGAAGGAGACGTCCGACTTCAACGGCGATTCAAAACACGTGACCGTCATGTGACCGGAGCGCAGCGTCCTCCTTCGGATGCAGCACAAACCCTGTGCGTCATTAGGTGAGCGCCATCTGTCGGACGCAGCTCGAACCATCACACGTGAGACGCATTCAAGTCGCATAGCGCCCTCTGTCGAACGAAGCTCGGACCCTGTGTGACATCACGTGGTTGTTATCAGATGATGACCGCAGCTTGCGGTTTGTGGTTTGCGGTCTGAGGTTTGCGGTTTGAGGTTTGCGGTTTGAGGTAAGTGGCACGCTTCTGGCACGCGCCTGACACGTGACCTCACACCTATACCGAGCACGTGACGCGAGGGCGGGACCTCGCTGGTAGTAGGAAACATGCACCAGCTCACAGACCTGTCAATCAACGCCCCAAGGGGGCGGGGCCAGCCCCGACCAATCACACAGCCGCAGGGCGGGGCCTCTTCCCTCTCTCCCATCTCAGGGACCAATGACAGGGCATGGGCGTTGGCCGGGGACCAATCGGAGCTCAGCGAGGTCCCGCCCTCGCGTCACGTGCTCGGTACAGGTGTGAGGTCACGTGCCAGGCGCGTGTCAGGCGCGTGCCATGAGCGCAAACCGCAAACCTGCAAACCGCAAACCTCAGACCGCAAACCACAAACCGCAAGCTGCGGTCATCATCTGATAACAACCACGTGATGTCACACAGGGTCCGAGCTTCGTTCGACAGAGGGCGCTATGCGACTTGAATGCGTCTCACGTGTGATGGTTCGAGCTGCGTCCGACAGATGGCGCTCACCTAATGACGCACAGGGTTTGTGCTGCATCCGAAGGAGGACGCTGCGCTCCGGTCACATGACGGTCACGTGTTTTGAATCGCCGTTGAAGTCGGACGTCTCCTTCCTGACGACGACATTGATGTGACTGTGCACTTTTTTTTCATAGTCAGGTCCAAACCGCGCATTTGTGGACGGTAATATCACGGTAGTTCGATTCAGCGAGTTTGCACTGAAATAGCTGCTCGGTTGGATCATTATCAGGAACAAGGCTCGGGATTCTTTCTTGTCGGGATCAAAGTTTGTACTCTTGGGACGATTCCTTCCTCCGACCGTTGGTTGCGGACCTTTTTTTTCTCTGCCGAAGCAACTTGTCCAAAAAAGCAAGGCCACGTCAGTGAGCGTCTTCGCGAATCTGAACGGGACATGTGCTTTGTGTTTGTGGTGCTTTGCATCCTGCAAACGGGGCTTACAGAGAAAGAGCATCCTCGTATCGTGAACATATGCATGCAATTATCTGTTTCCGAAAATGTACCCTGTAACCTTCCCCCAAGACGTTCAGGCTTTTGAGCGTAAAAATTGTGTCTCAGTGAACGTGTTTGGTTATGAGAGCGAGAAAAACTGTCTACCCCTGAAGGTAGTTGATGACGCTAGTTGGACCAGCATGTCGATCTTCTCCTTGTTGAGAACCATTTTTCTGGGCATTACAAACTTTGCGAGGCTTTTTTCAAATGCCAAAAGCCTACGCTTTCGTTGTAAGAGGTGTCTAACCGGGTTTCAGAGGCAAAAAAAACCCTATCTGACCATTTCTCAATGTGCAGGGACAAGAAGCCGGGCAAAACCGTCTTCCCAAACAAGGGTGACGAACTGTATACACTTTCGGAGTACGCATGTCATGGAAGAGTTCCCCTTTTATTGCGTTTACGACTTTGAAGCGATTCTGGACCCAACTCAGTCGACGGGCAATGTTTTTGCGAGAATCACGTCCCCAGCTCTTTCTGTCTTCTCGTCATCCGCTCGAACGATTCGTCCATTGTTGAGGAGGAATACCTATATCGCAGACCCGACTGCGTAGAAAGATTCATTTTGATTCTCAACTTTCTAGCGAAGGAAATCCCCCGATTGATCAGGTCGAATGAAGTGCCTCTTCAAAATGACTCGAGAAAACGAGGCTTCCCACGCGGACTCTTCCCGCTGTGGCATTTGCAACGAAAGCTTTAGCAAGAAAATGAAAACTCGCGACCACATGACGGGAGAGTATAGGCGGGCGCTTTGCTCCAACCTAAACCGTCGAATCAACAAACATACCGTTCCACTCATAGCGCATAACCATTCGTATACGACCTCAGTTTCTTTCTAGGCAAGCTTAATTTGTTCGAGTCCAAGGATATTAACGTACTCGCGGAATCTCGTGTCAGAATTTTAAATTGTTAGAGATAGGCAACCGTAGCTTTATTGACAGCCTCGCATTTCTTAACGCAAGCCTGGAGACGCTCGTGCAAAATCTCCACTCTAAGGGCACAGAGCATTTTTGTTGCCTTCGGCAGTCCTTTCCCGAGCATGTCGACCTCCTTGCCCACAAAGGAGTGTTTTGTTATAATTTCATTACAAGCTTTGAGAGTTACGAGGGTCAAAGCCTCCCGCCACGAGAGGCCTTTTTTTAACAAGTTGACTGGGAACGGGTTGAAAAGATTGCTCTGAATCCGTTCGACAACAAGCGATACATTTGCAGCGACGGGATTACGACGTTTCCCGTTTGGACACAAGAGCGTTTTAGGAAGCGAGCGATATGCCTCCTCACCACACGCCATGTAAATATTTTGGACTGTGACGCAGTTGCTCGCGTTTCCCACCGCGGTGTGTGTTGAAAACTTCTTGTGTACATTTTTGTATAATCCGCCAGTGTACGGAAGCCGGAGTCTATCTCTCTTCTCGTCTCACACCCTGACCTTGTAAATATATTTTTGGCTTGTATCGCGCGCGTTGCTTTGTTATTCAACCACTTTTTTTTTGCCTCGGATGTCTTTTGATACTGCTTGTGTTGTACATTTTTGTGTAAAGTGTTTCCAGTGGTTTCACGTGTCGCGTAGAGTGATTTTAAAAGTCGTATCTGTATCTATAAGTGTGCGTGTTTTTTAGAGCGAATGATAATAAAAAAACATGAAACATCATATCTGTCTCGTCTTTAGCGCGTATGGATGCGACCACGCTCCGATCCATTTCCCACAACACGCTCCGTTCGGCAGCTGCAGATGACGCTAAAATTAGCGAGAGATGACGTGATCGCGATAGAGTTGACGCCATCTACCAATGCGCTAAAATTATCGAGAAAATGTCGCGGGATAATGGTTCACGCCAGCTAAGAGATTCAGGTGCGCGCCACCCCTCAAAATTAGGTATATACAGCTTACCATGTGCGGGAAGCGCAAGGCAGGGTAACTTCAATGCTTTACGCTGGGCCAAGATGTATAGCACGGCCTGTGAACTTCAAACTTTTCCACAGTCAAAATTTAGCGGTATCCAGCTGCAGGCTAGGGGAACCTTCAGATGAGCCACAAATTTAGCGGGATCGAAGCTTTTACCATCAGATGTCAGCAATTTTTTGGCGACTTCAAATTTCCAACACTAGATGGTGTCTATTCAAAAACAAATCACTGGGTCCAGCGCGGTCTTTAAGTTTCAAGACTGGCCCACCGTTTAGCAGGTCCACTTCAAAGATTTACGCTGGACCAAGATTTAACACGGTCCGCCAGCTTCAAAGTTTAACCCTCACCTCACCCCCAATTTTGCGGCTGATGCTAATTGGACAGTCACATGATTTCCAAAGTTTATAGCGAGTCGAAGCTTTTACCACCAGACGGCAGCCAATTTGAATGAGGACCACACTTCACAGTCTGAACACTAGATGACGCCTATCCCCAAATTTCACTGCGTCTTTGGAAAGTATTTTTTCTTTTTAACGAGCTGGCCCCAAATTTTGACGGGGTCGCTTTAAAACTTTACGCAGTAACAACATCAATCACGGCCCGCGAGGTTCAAAATTCTACAGTCATTTCAAGCCCAATGTAGCGGGACCCAGCTGCTGCTGCTATTTGGGACCGTCACATGACGCCGAAATCCATCGGGTCGAAGACCCCAAATGCTAAAGGGTCGCCTCGAGGCTACGAGTTCGCGAACACCGCTTGAATCGCGCGCGCGCGAAATCACGTGATAGGAAGACGAGCAACGTTAACGCCCAGCGACGTCACACGACCTCCGTCACATGACCTGCGGCAATGACGCATCCCCGTTTTTTAACCGTATTACAAAAGCCAAGTGGCAGCAGAAACACGTGATGTGAATTGCCCACGCGGACAACGCGGACAACTTTTCAGCACCAGATGGCGCAAGGTCAGACCCACGACGCAAGATGTCACTCATGTCCTAACAACAAAGACGCTTAGCAACAAAAGACACGCGCCATCTATGAACCGAGGTGTCAACTGCGCAGCGATTCAAATATCAGGTGACCTTGGTCACATGACCCACCGGGAAAACACGCGACAATGCATTTCGCGTCACTCGGCGACATATCTGTGTCGTCATCGTGACAGTGCATTTTCCCGCCTGACAGATGACTCAATAATCTTGAACCCTTCCGTCATCCTTGTAGCGCCCTCCGGTGAATTACTCAGCAATTCCGTTACAAAATCCAAGCGTTGCGAACGCTCTAACACGTGGTCTGAATTGCGCGGAGCCCTTTTAGCGATTAAAATGCATTTACCGCGCAGCGATTCAAATAATGTCACGTGATCATCATGTGACCGGAGCGCAGCGCCCTCTGTTGGATGCAGCACAAAGCCTGTGTGACATCAGTTGAGCGCCATCTGTCGTACGCAGCTCGAACCCTGTGCGACATCAGCTGAGCGCCATCTGTCGTACGCAGCTCGAACCCTGTGCGACATCACGTGGTTGTTATCATGAATTGCACACACCCGATCAACTAACACAAGTTAAGCGGTCTGTACCCAAGGTCGACAGGTCGACTCCCAGTCGCCCGCGCAGCCTTTTTAATCGAAAAAATGCATTTACCGCGCAGCGATTCAAATCACGTCACCATCATGTGACCGGAGCGCAGCGCCCTCCCTCGGATGCAACACAAACCCTGTGCGATCACTCACGTGAGCGCCATCTGTCGTACGCAGCTCGAACCCTGTGCGACATCACGTGGTTGTTATCATTGCACACACACACGAACAACTAACACAAGTTAAGCGGTCCGGGAAGCATTGTGCTCGTAGCTCAGGGGATAGAGCGTCGGGCTGCTGTACCCAAGGTGGAGAGGTCGAGTCCCCGTCGCCCGCAGAGCCTTTTTTAATCGAATAAAATGGGCATTTACCGCCCAGCGATTCAAATAATGTCACGTGACGGTCACGTGACACGTGGCGCTGTGCTGCGTCATGTGACCGCAGCGCAGCGCCCTCCCTCGGATGCAGCACAAACCCTGTGCGACATCACGTGAGCGCCATCTGTCGGACGCAGCTCGAACCCATCACACGTAAGACGCCCTTAGCGTGTGACATCACGGGGTTGTTATCAGGTGATGACCACAACACCTGGCTTGTGGTCTGAGGTTTGCGGTTTGAGGTCTGAGGTTTGCGGTTTGAGGTTTGCGAAGTGGCACGCTTCTGGCACGCGCCTGACACGTGACCTCACGTGACCTATACCGAGCACGTGACGCGAGGGCGGGACCTCGCTGAGCTCTGATTGGTCACTGGATAATGCCCTGTGGGCGGGGCCATCGATGCCCACGGCCTGTCATTGGTCACTGGGATGGGAGAGAGGGAAAGGGCCCCGCCCCACTGCGCTGTGATTGGTCGGATCGGGTTAGGCTCCGCCCTCCTGCGCTGTGATTGGTCGGATCGGGTTAGGCCCCGCCCTCCTGCGCTCTGATTGGTCGCTGTGCAAACTGGTACAGTTATTCTACCTGTAATTACGTTTATGCAGGGCCTTCTGCACATGGCTAAGAAGCTCTGAATCGCTTAGCGATGAATTAGATGGGATTGTTTCTGATCGATGAAGTAGCGATCTTACAACTGAGCTTTTGTGCTGTGGGGGATTTGAGTGGTAGTCAAGAAAGTTCTGTGTGTTACCCAGCTTGGGATCCGGACAAAATGGTCCCGGACAAAAGATCCGGACAAAGTAGTCCAGACAAAATGATCGAGGACAAAATGGTCTAGGAAAAAATGGCTGCGGAAAAAAGGGTCCGAGCCAAAATGGCCACGCACAAGATGGTTCGCAGCACCAACCTAGACTTGGCAGCAGGGACAGCCAGCTGAAGCTTCGCCTAACAAGTGTTGTTGAACTCCAGATAGCTATCAACCTGACCGGCCACCGCGTGTCTGCTGAGCAGGGAATCGTCCAGGTGGAAGTGACGGAGCTCCGAAAGCTCCGGAAACAACGTCATCCCACCTTGCCTAGAAAGGAAGGCTGCTTTCGTCGGGGCAGTCGCTTGGCAGCAGCGACAGCCAGCTGAAGCTTCGTCTAACAAATGTCGAACTGCAGGTTGGTGTGGTTATTTAATTTCCCGAAACTGTACAAGTTTTTTTCTGCTGTCGCTGCTGCTGATTCGATTGCGAGGTGTGATGTCTGATAGGGAAATTCGTAGTGACCTTCGCGAGCTTCCCCCTGAAATAAGGTCGATGCAAGAGAGTATGAACTTCATAAACCAGGAATTTGAGGACATGAAGAAAAAGCTCGAAGAGGCACGGGAAAAGAGAGATGCTTTAAAGAAAGAAATCGGGAGTTGTGTGCGAGATGCGAAGAAACCGAAGGCGTTATTGAGCAACTTAAAATGGTGGTTTTTGAAAGAGAGCAGTACTCGTGCAGGTCTAATAGAAATTAAAGGTCTTGTGCAAAATGATAATGAAAGTGACACATAAATTGGCTACGTAATTGGTGAGCCTATTGCTGTCGATGACGTTGAAGCATGTTAACGCGCGCCCACCCCGGAGGCGAGCAAGAGCAACGTTATCGTGCAGTTTAAAAGTAATCAGAAAAGGGACACTTTTCTTGAGAAGGCATGCAAAATCCGTATCAGCAACCACCCTGTTGGCATTTCGGACGAAACATGGAGCTACCTGAATGAGCATCTATGTCCACACTGAAACGGCTTCTTTCTTTGGCGACAGCCAAGAAGCATGAGTGCCAATGGCGATTTGTTTGGACACGGAATGGCAAAATGTTTGCCCGCAAAACGGTGCGAAGTGCTGTAGAACACAATGCAACTGACGGTGACTTGCGCAAAATCGCATAAAATAATAGACGAAAAATGCGTTAGCCTTCTCGCCGACATGTTGTATAAAGAGTGTGCCTTACCATCCGAGGTTTCAGTATGTGCTCGATCACAGGACATACTTTCTGTTTTACATATCAATGCACGATCCCTTTCTCCTAAGCAAGAACAGGTTTCTTTTTTCTTGATGAGTTGCACTTCTGATTTGACATTGTTATGTTTTCTGAAACATGGTATAAAATGAATAGTGAGATGTTAGTTTTGGATGAATATAATCATTATTTCATAAACAGAACAAAGATGCGAGAGGGTGGGGTTGCAATGCTTGTTAAAAACCAATGTCATGTGAGGCGCAAGAAAAGTTCACATGTCTTATACCAGATTATGAAGCGCTATGTTTTCAAAGCAGTAATGACATGTTCGCAGTTTTTTATCGGCCGCCCTCTGGTAATCGGAGTGTTTTTTTTCAATTTTATTGATGAAATATTAGATTTCGCTTCACTTCATCAGTGCCGTTTGGTAATTGGTGGTGATTTGAATATAACTATGCTCGATGGTACCACATATGCTAAAGATTTCAGAAACAAAATACAATCTTATGGTTTTTACAATGTCATCACGACACCAACCACGGTAACAGTGACAGGTGAATCTATTTTGGACTTTTTTATTGTAAATCTAGACACCCCTGTCTTAGCGGTTGGTACTCTCAGCTATGACGCCGCTTGTCCTTACTTAAGTGCGAAGTTAAAGAAAAAGAGTGGGAAGCCCTGGATAGCACTAGAGCATTTAAAAATGAAAGAATAATATAATATTTCTTTTGAAGTGTTTTGCGCACCAGAGAACCACGTAAGCTAGTGGCCTTTAGGAAACATAGGAACAAATTTACCGCAGAGTTAGGGAAAGAAAAAGCTGCCTACTACAACAACATTTTTTATGTGTTTAGACAGTGCCCTGATAAAGTATGGAGATAATAAATCAAGTGCTCAAGCGACAGAACACGAAATGTAACGTAACTGAATTAACGATACAAAACGAAGTTTTCAGGGACCTCTTTAGCTGACTGCTTCAACACGCACTTCGGGCATCTGGTGGAACCGTTAAATAAGGTAAGTAGCCCCTCACTTGAGTATCAGTGCAGTGATACAGTTTTCCTCCAGCCAACTGATGAAATAGATATTTGCCGTTCATTTGTAAGTCTAAAATATAATAACGCAACAGATGTAGACGACATTCAGATCAAACCCTTAAAATACGGGATCGACGCTATTGCACCCTTCTTGGCATACATATTTCATTTGGTTCTAAAATTTGGCCTATTTCCAAATGCAATGAAAAAAAACGAAAGTTTCGGTCATTTTTAAAGGACGGACAAAAATAACGTTACTAATTAAAAACCGGTGTCCATATTGCCAGTGTTTTCTGAAGGACTCGAGAGGGTGATATCTAATGGAATTAACAACTTTTTTGACAACACAACATACTGACAGACTGTCAACATGGCTTCGTCAAGGAAGTCTACTGAAACGGCACTATTATCACAGAAGGAAATGATAATTAACAATATTGACAGTCAACATGGCTTACCTTGGGATTATTCATTGACTGTAGCAAGGTATTTGATTACATTAACCTTGATATCCTATTAGATAAGTTGTACGCATAAGGTGTCCGTGGATTTGCCCATTCCCTATTTTTTTCTCATCTAAGCGAATAGAAACAGTGTGTTTCAATAGAAAGTCATCTTCCAATATTAAAGCCAATTACTACTGGAGTACCACAAGAAAGTGTTTTAGGACCGCTTATTTAAAAAAAAAAATGTTAATAACGTGGTTTATAAAAAATAGTGATGCTTTTTTTGTGATTTCTACATGAGTTTGTTTCTTTCTGGATATGATACAGATGAAATAGTTAAGAAAGCTGAAAGGGAACTTTTTTATATATATAACTGGCCCACTCGTAACGCTCTAAAATTAATGTAAATAAATCTAAAGCCATTTTATTTATGTGCACACAAAAACAGGCACACATTTCACGAAAATTGTTAATTGGTGACGCACCTATTGAAATAGTTAACAAAGATAGGATCCTCGGCTTTACTTTTTCGGCAAACATGACTTGGACAGATCATCCGCCGCCGGCGCGTTATCACGATGTCGGAACTTTCTACCGAACAAACCGAAACTACAAATTTATCCATTCCTTGTTTACTTTAAACATAAATTACCGTTCACTTGTTTGGGTCACAACCACAATAGAAAATATTAGCACCATTTTTATGTTGCAAAAAAGAGCGCTTCCACACATTGCTAATGTGCCACGGTTTCATTCAACCGAACCATTGTTCACGCGTTATAATATAATAAGTGTAAAAAATATGTAAAAAAGAATCGTTTGCTTTATTCTTCTTTTTTTGTTTGTTTTGCAAATGAGAATTTTAAGTTTTTTTCTTATATATCTTAATTGACGATACAAAAAAGTGACGCTTGCACTTGCACCTGTGGAGGTGGCTTATGACACGCCGGTGAACTGAATACTTTCTACAGTCGCTAACATATGAAGTGCTGTTCTTACTAAATAAATGTGGTAACGAAAATATTATTATAAACAATTTTCTCGCGAGGAATTCAGGAAGCTTTTTGTTGAAGACAGATATTATTTGCAATTTCTTGTATCACATCATGTATAGCATTTCTGTTTTCATGTGAATACATTTAGCTGTAAAGTTTGTAATGAGCTAAAGTGGGTATCTGCAATTATCTTCTTTTCGTGTTATGCGCTTGAAAGTATATGCATTTTATTGTCTATTTTGTACTGTGTTGACGCAAGTTGTGTAATATTGTTCACTTGTTTTTCACAATTTCTGTAAAAATTCCAAAGTTGTGCTGACTCGCGGCCGTTTGTCAACGCAACGAAGTCAATCGAAGTTAAACGCAACTGTGTGCATGGGTCTTATGCTTTTTCGACATCCTTTATTGTCAATCGAGTTGCGAATGGAACTATCGCTATAAAAAGAACAATTATTCTTGTGTGTTGCTTCTGTACGAAAATGTCAGATCCGGCGTGAATCAGCCTGGATCAGGTGGTGTCCCACTTGAATCCCTGCTCCAACCGGGGCTTCTACCCTCATACCGGCCTGGATTCAGTCTACTCACGCAGCTACCCACATGAATAAAGCCGTATTCAAAACACACAGTCGCACACTTTTCCTTAAACACAATCGCCATTATAGTTTATCACTTCACTCGCAAATCTCCGCGTCAAAAGGGCCTTGCAACGTCAAACGGCTGGCCTTTAGTCCTGACAACATAGCAGAACAAGACACAAATAGGTTCTTTACTAATTCAGGCAACAAAACTATTCTCCCTTTGACTTTACACAGAAAAACGCAAAGGTCTCGTGATGAGTATTCCAACATTGAAGCTTGCGCAGATTGGCAGGAGCGACGCGAAATCCTTCAAGGTGGCATAGACGGCTTAGTTGCCTTTCCGTGCTACAGATGGCGCTCTTTTATCTACAGGGTCTGTAAAAGAGCCTTTCCTCGGGCGACGGGAGAACACGAGCCCCAGCCGAAGGATGACGCAGTGTTCGACTGCGGCAGCCGAGCGCTG
Organism: Ixodes ricinus; assembly: GCA_037355805.1. Classification (NCBI taxonomy): domain Eukaryota; kingdom Metazoa; phylum Arthropoda; class Arachnida; order Ixodida; family Ixodidae; genus Ixodes; species Ixodes ricinus. Next base: position 17,094 of record JAZHYW010055890.1, on the reverse strand, counting down.
CGTCATTCTTGGTGTCCCCCCAAGTGTACTTCTAAAGTTAGCCGCATGGGCCGCAGCGGTTGAATCTCCTTTCTAACACTCTAAACGTGGCCTATTTAGTGACTTTAGTCGTGAAAATATTAAAATTAAACTACGCAAAAAGAGAAAAAGAAAAACCCCGACGGATGAAGCAATTACGTAAACGATAACCACCGTGGTAGTCAGGAGTATAAATACAAGAGTAGAACGAGGCAAATCCTGAGCACTGACATTAGAAGTAATTAGAAAAAGTACGAGTAATAGAGCGACTGAAGAGCAGAAAAAGAAAGCAGAAGAAAAGTAAGCCGTGTTCGTTCGGCCACGACAAGTTCAAGTTGTTCGAGCGCTTGACAGAGTTATCTTCATACAATGCACAACTCCGGTGTTTTTCTGCAAAGTAAGATAGAACAAAAACAAAAACACAAACTAGATACAGACCTTACATGCGATGTTTGGCTGCTTCTTTCTGCATATCGGGACTACATACTTTGTCTATCGATGTCCGCGTCTATGCCCCAGCGTTTCCAAACGGTCCGAATGCATGGATGGGACCTTTACCTGGAGATTATTATATCACCTCTATGACATCATAGAGTTCATAAAATCATGATAAGGTAAAGGTACCTGGGGCATACGCAATAATCAGTATCTTAGTGCAGTCCAAACCCAATCTAGGTGGCATCAGGGACTTTTAAGAAACCGTTATCGTACAACTGTTAACGTTCTACCGTTGCGGTGGGCACGACTGCCCATGCGCGACCGCGTACCGCTCAAATCCTCAAAATTTTATTTTTGTATGAGGGAGGAGGTGGAACTATAGAGGCGCTTTTTCGAGCTTACTTTCCCACAGCCCGGTGTTTACTAACACAGCAGAACAATGAAATTGTAGCTCGCCTAGCATGGTCTGGGCATGAGCGCTTCGCACTTACCTGTGCGCTGATTGCGCGAGGAGCTGCCAAAAAAAATAAGTACTGTAAAACCCTTAATGTTCGCGAGCCCTCAATTTTCGCGAATTTCGCGAATTGAAAAATTCACGAACTTTAAGGGCACGCGAAAATTTCGATCCTTAAGAGTTTCAATGAAGGCGCCTGGAATTCGCGAAATCTAGAGGCTGCGATTCTGACCTCTGTAACCGATTCGCGAAAAATAGGGGCCGCGAAAATAAAGGGTTTTACAGTATCTAAATTTTCTTCTATTTTTAATATTGAGTGTCTGCCTTCGATGACCCACAGCTTTGATTATCTTTGGTTGTTGTGTCTAAAGCATAGAAAACGGCTCGTCACCCCGGAAAAGAGAGTGAGCGCCACTCAAACCGGCCAGCTCTCTATCGGCGGGATTACGGCGGTAAGAAAACGAATTTTGAGGCGCAAATTGTGTTCTGGATGGTTGGGCTCACATATATTATGTACAACTAAAAACCTTGGCGAGCATAAATACCCTGTCCGTGTCTTTTTAAAAGTAACGGAGCCTTGGGCTTGCGGAGGGGCGCTAACCATTGTCCTCGTTCCCGCATGTTCGCGCATAGCACTTCAGTACACCACAGGCGCAGAAAGGTATCGTTGGACGAAAAGCTGAAACGACGCGCAGAAAAAGTCGCGTCGTGCTAGACGAGGTCTGACGGAAGCTTTTTTTATATGAATCCGGAGGAGTAGCGGAAACTGCAGCTCGTTAGCCTGGAACAGTTTCTGCGGCTCCCTTCACACTTGGAACCAATAATCGCGCGACCAGACGGACGAACCACAATAATACGCCACTTTATTTATTTCATTAGAAAAATACTCTTATGATGTCGCCGCACTAAACGCATTTTAACTCAGTCCCCACCCACTATTCGCTAGTGAAGAGCGGTCGGCTATTTCCGTACATAGGTCCGCGGATTGAAATAGTATTTGCTTTCGATTGCAGTAAACCATCCTAGCTAAAATACACGGTAACTGTAATAACAAAAACGGCTTGTCACAACAGAAATAGCAATGTAATTAAACGTTTCGCCTCCCATGAGGGAGGCATCTTCAGTAACGCAAAGAGCAAATGAGAGTCCCACGGAAAATTCGGCTAATTAGGCAAGAAGTTTGTGTGTACATCCGGCCGGGGGCTATGGTTCTTGTTGATCAGCGAAGAGTCAATTCCGCGTTTTTCGCTCTAGATGAACCAAGATTCCTGCAGCTTTCTGGGTCCCCACCTTTTCTCCCTCGTAAAAGTCAAATTTTAAAAGTCAAATCTGTGGCCTGACGTTTATGCGTGGTCGACGAGTTCGGATTTGAAGCGGGTAACTTTCGTGGCCTGGCGTCACAGCGTCACCTGGCGTCACATGCTTTGCACTGCACCTGGTAGATCACGCCCCTTTCTGCCTCTGAAGGGATAGGGTCTTTTGGCTTCGAGATAACGTTGGTAATTGTCCTGTAGGGTTTGGATACACTTCGTACCCCCAACGGCCTAAGCGCGCGTCCCAATGCCTCCGAAACCCCTTAACGTACTGGATGCATACGACGTCACGTGTTCGTTCGGCTCGATCCGCGCGCTGACGAATCATTAGTTTCTTAACGTGTTCGATAAATCTATTAAACCGGTAAATCGGTCGGTTTATCGATCAAATTGATAAAACGACCGATTTATCAACCACGTTAAGAAACAAATGACCCGTCAGCGCGCGGATCGAGCCGAACGAACACGTGACGTCGTATGCATCCCGTCACGTTAAGGGGGTTTCGGAGGCATTAGGACTCGCGCTTAAGTCGTTGCAGGTATGAAGTGTATCCAAACCCTACAGAACAATTGCCAACGTTATCTCGGCGCCAAAGACACCATCCCTTCAGAGACAGAAAGGGGCGTGATTTACCAGGTGCAGTGCAAGGAATGTGACACTTCCTACATTAGAGAAACGAGACGAAAAAGAAAACCAAGACTAAAAGAACAGGCACGGACGTCGCCAAGGCCATCAACGCCACCCGCTTCAAATCCGAACTCGTCGACCACGCATGGACGTCAGGCCACTAATTTGACTTTGGCAAAGCATCGACCTTGGCGAGGGAGAAAAGGTGGGGACTGAGAAAGCTGCTTGAATCTTGGTTTATCCAGAACGACTAACGCGAAAGTTACCATTCGCTGGTCAACAAGAACCGTGGCTCCTTGCCGAATGGGTACACAAGCATTCCGTGCAACTCTCAGTTGCTCTTTCCGTCACTGAAGATGCCTCCCGCAGGGGAGGCGAAATGTTTAATTAAATTGTTGATTCTGTTGTTGGAAGCCGGTTTTGTTTTTACAGTTATCATTCTTTGCCCGGCTTCTGGAGTATTTTGGCAAAATATATGGTTTCATGGTTATTGAATATTAAATAAAAAAAAAAACGCACACAACTTTTGTTAGCAATTTACGATCGAGCATGAAGACGGGCGGATTTCGTTCACTTCGACCAGTCGTCTGACGAATCACAATTGATTTAACGCTCTACGTCACTGAAAAGCCTACTCTTTTTTTTTCGCAGTCTCGGGCTGAGTTGTTATCGGTCACGGGGTGACTGTTATTTAATCTGTTCAATCAACTTGTGCAGCTAAAACTTTGTCAACATTGACTGGAATATACATGCCATCTATTTGAATAGTTAAGGCTGCGGTCCCAACGGCGGCCATGAAAAATGACAATATGTGCCCTTGTTTGCAGCGCGATTCTGACGCTTAGTCACTACCTAAAATATTTAACTCATGTCACCTTACAGAATAGGCAATGGGCCTCATTTGGATATATGATATATATTTCTGAAGCAAAAAGCGAGATTGGGGAGGATCTGCGAATATTGGTGTTTTTGGTCATACATGGTTTGGTAGTACAAATGGGGAGAGTTTACCGTTAGAGAAATTAGCTCAAAAAATTTCATGGTTTGTAGATAAAGAGCGTTTTCTTTGCACAGCGTGGCCCTTTTTTCATTTTCTTTTCAGTTTCGGAAATTGACCTCTTGAAAAATTGGCTCTACGGAAGCATATTCACGAGCTATTTTCTGGACAACTGTTGCATATTTGTTTTTGAAACTTCTTATAGCTATTGATATATAAAACCTACAAACGTGTGTTAAATTTAATTAGGATTGACGTATAAATTTTGCTGTAAAACTCGCGTAAAAACCAATGAAAATGGTAAAATCAGACTAACATCGTTTGGTAGTACGAATGCACCGGTATGGGTTGTCAACACAATTGATCAACCTCCTATGCAGAGACAATTAAATATGTGCTATTTTGCATAGCAAAGCCCTTTTTCGCAATTTCGCATTTGGTTTCTCTAAAAAAATTTATAAAGTTCAGGCAAAATTGCATTGTTCTTAGACACAAAAAATCACATTTGTCTACATTTATACTATTCGATGGGTAATCATGTTGTCATAAAGAAGGGTAATTATCTGATATACAAAATAGCAGCTTTTGTTTTCAGTAAACATCTCTAATTTTTGTTTGAGGATGGACACAAACATGATTGCCGGTTCTTTAGATGTGCTTTTATGGACATGAAACAGATTTATTGTCATCTAATAATATTTATTATATGCAATAGATAAACATTGAGATGTATTAGTCTTTCACAATGATCTTGCTTTGGTTTCTTGATAGGTGTAGAGCTTAGTTAGTTTTAAAAACAATTAAAAACTGTTTGGTTGTTTTATTGCGCTACCTGCCGGATGGCAGACAAACTGCTGATTTCTAAAGTTCACGAAATTTTCGAGGGCGGCATTGGCATTTGTATCATCATCAGTGTCCTTGTATTTTTGCCTTCACCTATAGAAAATATATTGGAAGATTTACTATCGACAAATAAATGGTTTAAGTACTGGGTCAGGTTAATAAATCTAAGATAAATAATTACACAAGCGCAGTGTGATATATTGTGTTGATTATTCCATATGATTGAAATCAATAAACAATAAAGACGAAAAGGAAAAGAATATACCCGAGTTCACTTCATGCCTAGAGCCACTAAGTGAGCTGCGCTTGTTGTATAGGCACTCCTAGGGTGCCTCAATGTCCTTCTGTTTAGGGTGATGCCACCCTTTGTAGTACCCGATGCCGACAGCACGCGCTCACGCGGAAAATACAAAGAAATCGACGAAAACAAAATGTCGCCATAGCACAGTCAGCGCCACAGACGCGTGCAGGGACACGCTCTTTCACGCGCTTCTGAACAAAAAAGGAAAATAAAAGTGTGGGACAAAATGGCCGGATGACTCCACCCTAAGCAAAGCGCACATGAAGGCACCCTAGGCACTCCGTTCCCCAACATTGTTGTGGGGCCGCCATTTCGGGTATAGTGCAGAGCAAACGCCACTGCCGATCGTCGTGATTCAAAAGTGCGACTTCCTCAGCATTTTATCCGGTGTTAGGAAGCTGATGCAATATTGCGTTGCTCTGTCGCGGACTGTATAAACATATGTGGGGGACAGAAAAGAGTTTCCTGTGATTTTAGATAAAGCTTCAGATCACTGGCAACCATGATTTTACGCCACGATATGGCCAAGTGTCGTTACTCTGAAGCGTAGCTTATTTAATGAAACTATTCATGCCCTTGTTCAAGGAGCTTGTAATTTGACTTGTAATACCTGAAGGGGCCATGACGTAAGCCCCGTAGGTTCCACAAGCCACTACTTTTTGACACCTGCCTCTTCCTCATTGTTCCCGCTAGTGGCACTATAGTGCCCGCGAACCTCCTTTCCCGTGACTGAAACTGAAACTAAATATGAATAATACACCATTTTTATAGCTTATTTAGTTATAACCAACTACTCATAATGAGAGAAGGAAGCGGTCGGGTAGGAGAAACGCGGGTTTTATGTGCGACCGTTCTATACTTCGTTTCAGCTTGGGTCCAGACGCAGCCGATGCTACGAGCGCGAGCGTGTGGCCCTGAACAGTGCTTGCATTGCACGAGCGCGCGTGCTTGGCAGGGACGCTGAAAGCCCGGAGCTCGCGCTTGTAGCATCGCCTGCGCCTGGACCCAAGTTGAAACGAAGTATAACCGTCTCAGAAGAGAGAACACGCGAGCTTGCGCTGATTTCAAAAAGACGATCCAAAGAAAAGAGCCGGCACGCTGTGTTTTTTGTGATTGTGCGTCTAATTTATATACCGGTATATCTGAAGATCGACGATGGACGTCGATCGTCTCGACGTAATGTAACGTAGTAACATTATATAAAAAATAAACATAATGAAAAACTGCACGACTTAATTTTTTCAATTCTTGGATTGTAATATGGCGGTAGCCTATTGTACTTACTGTTGACGAAGAGCAATATGAGGTGACGAGGTAATGATTAATTGATGAGACTTTATAAGGATGACGACATTAGTGAATGTCGAACCACAACGTACAGTGCCAGACTTGTTTCAAGTATCGTGTACCCAAAGACTTTTCTTCACCCGCAACAGAATATGGTAGAATCATTGAGGATGACGCTTTACAACTGTACGTGGAACAGAAAACCTGCACTGTGCAAAAGTGCGGCTTATTCATTAATATAAAGGACAAATTTCTAGCAGCATCCCCTGATGGACGGCTTGGAACAAATGGCCTTTTTGAGATGAAGCGTCCCCTTTCCAAAAGATTCTTGAAGCCTACTGAAACCGCAAAAGAGTATGAGGCGAAAAATAAAACAGAGCCTGGTGTGAAAGGTCCAGATCACCACCATAGATTCTACTACCAAATACAAGGGCAGTTACACAATACACAAAGAGATTTTTGTGATTTCGTTATATTTACACTCAAGGGCATTGATATCCAACGTCTTCAGAGCGATGACACCATCTGGCCAAACAAAATAGAGCCTTTTCTACTCAAGTTTTACATGAAAGGCCGGACTTCCGCTGAAATTCCTCACGTAGACGAGCTGTCCGATCGAATAAACTGCCATAACTCCCAATCTGGGAATCTCACGATCTTCGTTCGTAGGCCATAGTGTCATGAGATCGAGGGGTGTGGCTCTTTTCCGCCGAAGATTGCTTCGGTTGGTGTTTTTCCCGTGGAAGCTGAGACCGTAGTGTGTGCCAGAACAAGAACTTGGCTATTCTTCACTGAAGTGGAGTTGAAACGGAGTGGAGTTTCAACTCCACTCCAGTGGAGTTGAAGTGGGTGGAGTTTCACTCCACTCAGTGGAGTGGAGTGGAGTTTCAACTCCACTCCAGTGGGTGAAACGTTTCAACCCACTCCAGTGAGTTGAAACACTCCAGAACTGGAGTGGAGTTTCAACTCCACTCCAGTGGAGTTGAAACGTTCCACTGGAGTGGGCCCGACAGCTTCCATCCGAGCAGGATGCCTAAGTTTTTCGTCATATCGTTGCAGTTGCTGTCAACCTTCCTGGCACCGTCATGGTCACCACTATCTGGAAACGGCGATCCCATCATCGGAGGCAACTTCACATCAGCGACATCTACAGATACAACTAAACTGCACCCGTCATCGCCGGCCTATTCTTTGTGGGTCGGTCTTCAGCACGTGTTTCCTACGGTTCTGCCCCTGCTCGGCCCCAACCAATCACCATCAGCCACCACCACGAGCTCAGCGCCACTGGGTAGACCAGCGGCGGCATCGTTCAACATCGCCAGTGGGCCCGACAGCTTCCATCCGAGCAGGATGCCTAAGTTTTTCGTCATATCGTTGCAGGTCAGTAGTTTCAAAAACCTTGGTTTAAAAAGCGACAATCTGTGTCTTTTTTTGCTGCCGGGCCCCAAGGCATGCTCAGTGTTGTACCTCGAATGTTGTGAACTGTATCGCATTGGTAGTGCTTGTGTTGCTGCCTACGTAGAAAGTGTTAGATATATGTTACTTTTACTCCTCGGAGGGGATATTGAGACTAACCCTGGTCCTATGACGAAAGCGCAAGAGGAACTACTTAACGAAGTTTTCAACATCGTCACGTCATTGCAGACTGGCCAGACTAGCATACTTCAGGAGGTTAGAGAGTTAAAGGAAAAACAGAGTAGTACTGATGAATCGTTGAATGCCCTCACCACACGAGTTAGCCAGTTAGAAAACGAACTTTCCACAATAAAAGTAGCAAGTGCAAGTAACTGCATAACATCGGACCCCCAGATAATATCCGCGGTTTCCGAGATATCAGAACTTAGGGCGCGCTGCGATGATACAGAAAGCAGAGCACGCAGGTCGAATCTTCTTTTTTTGGCCTCCCCGACGGGGAAAGGGAAACTTGGGCACAATCGGAAAAAGCTGTTCTGGACGTGTGTCGCGAGAAATTGGGCATCCAACTTTCAACATCAGCTATCGAAAGAGCGCATCGTCTTGGCAGGTTCAGTCACCAAAAGCATCGCCCCATTATTGTAAAAATGGTCTATAAAGAAAAGGAGACGGTGCTTTCAAACGCTTTCAAGCTTAAGGGAACCCCTTTTTCCGTTAGTCAAGATTATATACCCTCCGTCCGCCTTGCTAGGCGGAAACTGATAGAGTTCGCCAGGTCGCATGGAAAGCCCATCAAATTGCGTTTCGACAAGCTACTCGTTGACAACAAATGTTACATTTACGCGCCTGGCACAGACTCCGTTCGCGAACTAGACCCACCTGAGCGGAACTTAGAGCCAGACAGGATTCCTTCCGGACTTCATAGCCCCGTCATGGTGCTCGGAAACACCGGCAGTTCTAACCCAGTACCTGCTCCGTCATAGCGTTCGGATGGCATTAGTGACTCACCCCTTGTAAATATTTCTGTTATTTTTACTAACATTAGAAGCGTTATGCGTAACCGCGATGACTTGTCGTCAATTGTAGACTCATCAGACGCGGATGTTGTGGTTCTCACCGAGACCTGGTTGTCAAGCAAAATACGTAACGGTGAAATCTTAAACTGTCATAAACGTTTCAATTTATACCGTCATGACAGAGACGAAAAAAATGGCGGTGGCGTACTAGTCGCGGTAGCGGAAAACGTATTATCATTTCAAGTCAGTATTGTTTCTGAACTGGAGCTTCTATGGGTTTGTCTCCAGTTAAAAACAAAAAAATACATTTTAGGCGTGTGTTATCGCCCTCCCTCTAAAAGTGCCACTTTTGTTACAAGCCTACACGACGCCATTAACGGAGTCATGGTCCGTTTTCCCAATACGCCAATAATGCTGCTGGGTGATTTTAACTACCCCAACATAGTTTGGTCAGATATGGGTGTTAGCCTCAGTCCCTTTTCTTCAGAAAGTAGTGAGTTTTTGAACTTGTGTTTGGATTTTAGTTTTTCACAAATTGTTACGCAACCGACGCGCATTACAACTACAACTGCTTCTGTTTTAGACCTCATATTAACAACATCGCCCGAGCTTATCACTTCGTTGACTTATATGCCTGGCATTAGTGATCATTCCTTGTTGCATTTCATATTAAACATTCCCAGTTCCCGCAAATCAAAACAAATAAAGCAAATACACGATTATGCTAGAGCGGACTTTGATGGGATTAACAATGAAATGAGTCTCTTTTTAGATCGGTATATGCACTGTTTTGCCGAGCGCTCAGTCGCAGACAACTGGCGTTTATTCAAAGATAAGGTGGAATCACTGATGAAGGCACACGTACCTCTTCGCAACATAACGTCGTCACCTGAATCGCCATGGTATACCGTGACTCTGAAAAGACTCTCAAATAAAAAAAGCGTTTGTTTCGTGCTGCCAAGCTGAAGGATGACGTACAGCGTTGGGCAGCGTACCATCTAGCTGCCGGCGTGTACAAAAATGCTGTTGAAGAGGCAAAAAGCTCATTTTTTAATATTCTGTTACCATCTATGCTAATAAACAACCCCCGTCAATTTTGGAAAGTCGTTAACCCCACTGAAAGCTCCGATGTTGCGCTTAGAATGGCTGACGGAGAAGATGTACCAAATGAACAGTGTTCTTTTGTTTTAAATGATGTTTTCGTCAAAGCGTTTTCGTGCCCTGTTACCTCCAACTTTACCGCCGCTCCAGTTTGTAACTTTTTGCCAATGTATCCTGTCATTATAGAATCTGAAGGGATTGCTAATATAATTGAAAATCTTAAAACCTCTTCGGCAGCCGGCATCGACAATGTAACTGTTAAGTTTCTAAAGAGCACTAAAACGTATTCAAGCATTATTCTATCCTATCTTTTTTCTCAGTCTCTCGAACAAGGAATATTACCCAGTGACTGGAAGGTGGGGAAGGTGATTCCAATTCATAAAGGCGGCGATAAACATAATCCTATTAATTTCCGACCAATCTCTCTAACGAGCATCCCTTGCAAAATTCTTGAACACGTAATATATTCACATCTTGTTAATTTTCTTGACTCCAACTCTTTTTTCAACACAGCTCAACATGGTTTTCGAAAATTTTATTCCTGTGATACCCAACTACTAACATTAACTCATCATCTTCACCTCACTCTAGACCGGGGTTCTACGACTGACTGCATATTCCTGGATTTCTCAAAAGCTTTTGACAAGGTTTCTCACCAGCTGCTTCTTCATAAACTTAGTAACCTTAACATAGATCCCAATGTCCTCACATGGATAAAATCATTCCTAACGAATCGCTTCCAATTTGTTCGAACTAATGGCACTAATTCTTCGCCCTCACCTGTTAACTCCGGTGTCCCTCAGGGCTCCGTACTCGGACCACTCTTATTTCTGATTTATATCAATGACCTTCCTGTGCATGTTTCTTCCTCTATTAGTCTATTCGCCGACGATTGTGTCATTTATAAAGAGATACTTAACGACTCTGACATTTCTGCCCTTCAGGTTGATATTAACAACATCTGCAAATGGTGCAAAGAATCGCTCATGGAGCTTAACATCACTAAATGTACATCTATGAGAGTATCTCGTCATAACAACCCTTGTCCTTCCTACTCTATCAACAATTCTACTCTAGTTTCTGTGTCCTCCTATAAATATCTCGGCATTCACATAACCAACGACCTCTCCTGGAATATCCACGTCCAATATGTCACTAACAACGCAAATAGACTTTTGGGCTATCTCAAACGTAACTTTTCGCTTGCTCCCCTTTCGTTAAAACTTCTCCTCTATAAAACCCTAGTTCGTCCTAAACTTGAATATGCAGCTTCTATCTGGAGCCCCGGTATCACCCTTGCATCAGCTGTCGAATCTATTCAAAATCGTTCTGCCCGTTTCATACTTTCGAACTATCATCGTACAGCCAGTGTAACTTCCATGAAATCGTCCCTCTCCTTGCCTGATCTCTCTTTCCGAAGAAAAATATCTCGTCTATGTTTATTTCACAAGATTTATTACTCTAACCCCACTCTCCGTCAAGCATTGTTTCTAGAACCATCGTACATATCATCACGTGTAGACCATGACCTAAAGGTAGGGATTCCCCATTGCAGCACCTCCACTTTTAATGCCTCTTTTCTACCCCAGACCTCCATTGATTGGAATCGCCTTCCCGCACATATAGTCTCGATAACTAACACTGTTGATTTTAAAAATGTTATTACCAACTTTTTAACAGATGTTGCGTAGCGCGTGTTTTTTTGTGTTTTTGTTTTGCTTCACTCAACTATGTTACTTTTATGTGTTAACCGCCCACTCCCCTCTGTAATGCCTTCGGGCCCTGAGGGAATAATAAATGAAATAAATGAAAAAAAAAAACTGCTTCTTCCGTAAGCTTCAAGAGAGCTTTCTTCGTTTCGCACGCCATCTGTTCTGCTTGCCCGTTAGTTGCAGGATGGTATGGTTAACTAACGTAATGCCTGATGCCATTTTTTTTTAGAAACTTGTTTATTTATTTTTTTAAACGAGATTTGGCGCGTTATCAGAGAAAAGTATTTTCGGTAGGGCAAAAGTAGCGAAACGAGTGAGTAGAACGTCAATGAGGGCGTTTGTACGTCGTGGCAAGCATCGTGTAAACTTTCAACCACTTAGAGTCACGCATCGACCATGACTCCGCAGATGCGGATACGTTTCGCCATGCACCCACCGACTGAATAATGGATCGTTTTCAGTTACTGTTCATAATGGCGCTGGACTCAAGGAAAACTTCGAGTCTTTCCGCAAAGTTGGCCCAGGTGCCAACACCTTTGTCGAAAGCGGTAAGTGCTCGAAACGTCAACAACGTCGGTAGCGACGTGCTGTGCTTGACACTTGACGCTTACCATTCGCTGAGACGAAACTTGCTTGTACGTCTGCCACGAGTCGTCCGATATCAGGTCATCATCGCTTCGGTTATTGCGAAAGCCCGTCCAAACCGCCGAACCGCATGTCCCTATATCAGCCTGACATTCTCGTATAGATGAGTTTGCTGGGCCACGCTATAGACCTATTGCTGTCTTACCCAAGCATCAAGAAGAATGCAGGGATTGGTGTTCCACGCGCCGCACGTGCTGGCCTCAGCAGTAGTAACTTTTCCAAAGCAAAAACCTAAAACAAATGGCATCTTGCACGCGCGTTCGTCAATGCTTTCTTTTGGTTATTTACTTCGAATCTCTTATACAGGAAAGGCGTGCGCGTGTGGCGCGTGGAACACCAATCCCTGCATTCTCCTTGATGCTTGGGTAAGACAGCAAATGGTCTATTGAGCCAGCTGAGCACAGCTGGCAGTGGCGTGAGCAATGCCACGGGGGAACGTGATGGTGCTCGAGCCCATCCCACCGTGAACCAATATTTCGGCCACCCCACGGGTGCGTGTCGCCATCTATAGGTTGAACTAACGCCTTGTTCAAGATGGCTGCCGTGGGACCGCAGCCTTAAACTGAGCTTCCAAGTCACCTTCACGGTCTCTTCAACTCTTTTCCTTTTCCTTGTTGGTACCGGCACGTTTTGCAATCTTTCGTGGCATGCGCGTATTCTCTGGAGGAGACTTTTAAGGAATACCATGCCCAAATCTCGAAGTCAAAAAATAAAAAAAAAAATTAAAAAAAAATTGAGGGAACACGGAACTCTGCGATTTTCAATCAGATATTCACGCTCACGCAATGTAAGCGTGCTATAATCGTCTGCTCAAAAAAAAAAAAACTAGAGTGTAGCATTTTGTGCATTGAGGTGCAGAATGCTGCGTAGCCTCAAACTTCTTCTGTTACCCCTCAGTATTTCGTAAAAATGTTTTCCCCTTATGACTTGCTAAGAAGTACACATTACCATTTTCCTCGGACCTGATAAAGATCTTGCTCTACGCTTTAGCGACCGTCTCAGTGGGTTAACTAGCCGTATTGGGAAAACATATGAATGACTAATAAACAAACGGCTTGCGCTTCTCTAATAATGGTCCGTTAAGGGCCCCCAGTGGCACAATTCATTAATGACGGTACTTGGGTCAGTAGGAATATCCACTTATTTAGCAGTTCTGTCGGAGTGCAAAGCAAGGCCGCTACCGTACCTGAGGTGAATCACGTCCTGCGGATGAAGGGCAATCCAAATGCAGCAATTATTTCCATTCACGATTAGCTCCAGGAGAATGTTTTAACTTTGGATACGTTTTCGGTCAGGGTAAATTTAGTGAAAACAAGACGGAAAAACGTTTCTACCAGGAGATCAAGAAGTAGGCTCGTTCGGTCTACCTGCACCTCCGGAACCAGTGCGGAAAAGTGTTGGACGATGTATACTTCAAGTCGCATCTCAAAACACGTACCGGAAGTACAGTGCGCTGCACTTTTCTGAACCTGTGTAAAAGGTGCAGGTTAATCGAACGAGCCTACTTTAGAGAGCTTTAGTGAACTGAACAAAAGAACTTCGTGTTGCTAGTGGGAGTTCGTGCTGTCATTTCGAGTAAGGATTGAGCACGCGCCCGCGGGATTCGCTGTGTGCGGCCTACGATCACGGTTCCCATGTAGCGTACTTACTGGTCTGGAAAGTTCGGCAGTGTCCGCCCTTGTAACTTTTGTCGCCACAATAGACCCTTTTCAAAAGTTCATTGAACAACATTTGCGGTCACCGTTACAACTGCCCTATCGAAAAGACCATCAGGGAAAATCCTGATGGTCCATCAGGCTGATGGTCTGATGTATTTTGGGACATTGATGGTCTGATGGCCTGATGGTGTGATGGCTTGATGGTGTTATGGTTTGATGGTTTGATGGTTTGATGGTCTGTCGTATTTTGCGACACTGATGGTTTGATGGTTTGTTGGTCGGTATGAATTTCCAATCACAAATATTTACCGGCAGAAGACAAAGATTCGATTACAGTCAATTGTGAACTTTATTCTGGGCCTATTATTATTTCAAAAAGGAACATCCGAAGAGTTAGGGTACTTTCCGAAATCCCCATAGAAACCTGAAAACAAAGTTTGTATTTAGGTTTTGGCATGTTATTATTTCTATTTGGAAATAATTGAACATTGAATTATTAAACCGCAAAAACTAAATGGACGAGAAAATGCGTTTAATCCGCTCACTACTTTCGAGACTCCACGACGCGCAGTAATTTGATCGGTGTCCGTTGCGTGGATATATCTACACTCTGTCCCCATCGTCCATGCTGGGCATGACAACGCCGTGCGACAGCATGCAATACACTAAGCCTCGTTGGCCCGAGAATGCAGTAAGCCTCGTATTACCGCATTCGCGGCTTTGTAAACGTTTTTTCACGCGAATATTTAGTTCAGAGTACACGTGCACCTAGTAAATATATTTCCTATCAAGCAAAGTGCGTTTTTCGGCACATTTTCTGCCACTTAGATTGTAAACATGATCTACTTGACATACAAAGCGGATCGACAGATTGTTTCACCAACAGACAGTAAAACAATTTAAAACAAAACTATGGTTGCAAAAACATACCTGAGTTTATAAGAAGGTGTCTTCGTTACCGTTCGAGTATCCTAGGACAATTGTTGAGGCGGATTATTACGGATTGAACACGCTGTTATCGAGCCACGCCGCTGTCGGCTTTACACACCGAATGAAATTCAGGCACGCGCAACGACGGAGATCATTAGCGCCATCTCTCGGCCACTTCTGTAACCTCCCGAATAAAGTCAGGTTCTTTCCACCACCGCAAGATGTCATGAGAAGCACCATCAGCGTTTTTTCGTTCTGGTGGTCTATCGATATATCCTGATGGTGTCACCGGGTGACATGCATCAAAACGTTTCGATGGTCTGTCAGCCGCCGCAACAAACGTTTTGAAGGTCTCTGAGCTACAAACAGAAGACTTTAATTGTCCATCAGCCACCATCAGGAAATGTTTGATGGTCTATCAGGCACCCTCAAGTAAGCCTGTCGGACAATGGACAGTTAATTCCGATGGTATGAGCGGAATTACTAATACTGTGTTAATTGCCGTTACGAATTTCTGGCGGACCGTCAAACGCTTTTGATGGTCCATCAGGGAAGTCTGGTGGATCCATTGGAGCTCCTGATGGACCATTAAGACGCCTTTGATGGTCCATCAGGAGCCATCAAGGAAGCGTGATGGACCATCCAAATCCCTTTGATGGTCTATTTGGAGGGGCTGATGGACCATCAGGCGCCATCAAGGAGGTCTGGTGGGCCATCAAGGAAACCTGATGGGACATCAGGGAAGTTTGATGGACCATCAAGAAAGTTTGATGGACCATCAGATTTCCTTGATGGTCTTTTCGATCGGGTGGGAACAAGCGGGACAGCGATATCCCACACAGCCTGGGGATAGTTACGAAATTGCAGAGGGTAAGCAAATTGGCGAAACGAAGCGCGTGATTGGATCCGAGTCATTGCCGAACGCTGACGGAAGCCTCGTGTCCAATACATGTTCTGAGTATATAAGCAATCAATGGCGGACAGGCGTTGGCGCGCACTTTTGAAAGGGGTCTATTGCCGCTAATGTAAAGAGAAGTAAACAAAGGTTAAATCAAAATAAAAAACTAAAAAGAGAAAAAAAATCTTTCAGTTTTTTCACTCTAATGAAGAAGAAGAGCAGCGGCACATAGTACAGCGGAGCTCTACTATGTGCCGCCATCTATGAGTGACGGCGGCAATCAGACAACCGGCAAGCCGGTTGTCTGGTTGCCATCGTCGTTTATAGATGGCGGTAGCTGTACAGAGGGTTGTGTCGAGATTTGTTTGTCCATGGACACGAAACTGGGGAACCTAGCTCCTTAACAGCTCCGCTGTAGAAAGCCTTGAAATATTTTGATAATTTATTTAAAACATGTCGCACCCTTCGTGTAGTGTTTCAATTATGTGAAAATAATATGGCCCATAGGTTTCAAGCATACATGGCGCAACCGTAAGGACTAACACGTTTGGAATGCCTTTGCGAAATTCCAATTCCAAACATACATACCTGAAATTTGGCACGCGAATGTAGTTTCGCAAGAAGATTTATGTCCATTTTTATAGTGCAGGTATGAGATATTGAGAAATTAAAAAAAGACTACAGAAAAATCGGAGGCCGTCTATTTCCTATGCCCTAAACCAGTCTGTTTGTCTTCTGCAAACTGGTTCAGTAGCTCGCTCCCAGGTGTCTTGCTGAACGCAAAAAAGCTGAAAACCAATAGCAGAGAGTGGCGACGAGTGAGATAATCGCGATCATTAATACTTTTAAAGAAATATATGCACATTGACTACGTGGGAGTAAGCGCACGAACCAGTGTGCAGACGACGAATGTCCGGCCTAGGGCATAGGAAATGCAGGCCCGCCGTTTTTGCTCTTTTTTAATATTTTACCATATCTGACATGAGCTCTGAAAAAAAAATCGACATAACACGACTCGCGAAACTACGTTCGCGGGCTCAGTTTCTGGTATGTACGTACCAAATTCAATTGTGCAAGGCGCGCCAAATATTTTAATTTTAATGACTGCACCCTATAGATCGCGTTTATAATCATCCATCTTTTCGACGCATCCTTGAGGTTTTACAGAAGAGTAGACACATCCATCGACTCTCCTAGTAGCGTCTCTGAACCCACATTCATCCGTTAGGTTATCCGAACCATCTGATTAGCTAACTCCTTATGCTGGCAGCGCGCATCAGGTTCTTCAATTTGTACATAAGGAAAGCTGTCACAAACTGTGATGAAGATATTCCAAACCATGGTAATCTAGGGAGAGCGGTATAGGCAGCGCGCTCGTGGCCTAACGGTTATCGCGCGTGCCTTCCACGCAGAAAGCCAGGGTTCGATTCCTGGCCGCGGGT
>JAZHYW010055889.1:0-16489 GCA_037355805.1 Ixodes ricinus | reverse complement strand
TTTTTTATTCTGCTCTTCGTACGAGCGATCGTAGAAAACGAAGTTTCAGTTCCACTAGCTCTTTATCGCTGCACCGTTGGTTAGTTTGCGTGCTGTAAAAGTTGAGGACGAAGAGTCAGTGGATCGACGTGATGGAGGTCAATGATGAAAGCGTTGCGAGTACAAGCCAGTGTACGAGTGCATGCCGTCAGTCCGATGATACAGAGCTATACTGGGCACAAAACAAGCTATCAAGTTTTGAAAAAAAAATTGTAGAACGCTCGCAGAAATTAGGATTGCTAGCATACGACACGCCCGATCGCATTGCTGAAGGTTCAGACACCGAGGTCGTTGAATCATCGGATACTCTCCAGGCTGAAGATGCCTGCCGTCTAAAGAATACGAACTGGTGAGTGTACCAAGTACAAGTAAACGTCGAGCATAAAGTACGTGTTTTGTCTAGAACATGAGTAGAACTTGTTTACTAGGTGCACATGCAGCCGATGCGTCGTGATGCCTGAATTCAAGACTCTTGAGTGCCGCTGCTGCAGGGAGATGGGCAGGAAACTTACAGACCTGCAGCCGATAGGTTGCATAACATCACACGAAGAATTCCCACTCGTTTGCTTGAATATAACAATGCTCAAGATTGCATACTTCGAACTTCACGACAGGAAGTTTCAATGCCCAGGGATATTCACAAGTTAGTCTAGTTTTGTTGCCTACAGTCTACAAGTTCAGGCTGGAGTTGAAAGAAAATCACCGCAGAGGAATTACCTTGACATTTTCAATTTGTTGTAATTTTAGGAAATACCGGTACACGGCGTACCGGCGGTTCGTACGCTGGGTGTGGGGCAGGCTGGGCAGAAGGACGAGATTTGTCCTGCCTTCCTGTGTCGTCAGTAAAATCCGTGACGCCATCCCCAGCGAACAGACACCTTCTAGGCATTGTAGTTGATCACGTCAATTCACTGACTCCTCTTCTTCTACCTTTACAGCAACATTAAGCGATGAAAAGCAAATAAAAGAAACCTTGTCTGCTTGGATCGCTCGTGGAAATGCGGAGAATAACAAAAATATTTAAAAAAATATTACACGCGCTCGCGGTAAGCACGAGGAGGATACAACTCACGTGACTTCCGGCGATGCCTCCCTTCTGACCGCCCCGACACCTTGCGGTACACTGTTACGTCACAGTGCACTGGCGGGAACTTTGAATTGGGCCTCGTATTTCTATTTTTTATAAAACAACTACGCAACTCTATAGTGAAACAATTTTTTTGTAATGTCCTATTATGCCATTTCAACAACTGCATGAAAAAAATTTTTTTTTTGCGTGTCAGAGGACTTTTTGCAGCGAGCGTCGTGATCGACTGATAAACTATACTTAAAGGAGCCATGAAAAGTATTTTGGGCTGGGATAAATGATTTTAAATTCCGGACTTTACTAATCGCATATCGTTTAGTTGGCCAAAAGGAAGAGGGAAATTCAAAAGCCAGCTTTTCGGTACGAACATTTTAATATAGAGCGGACTATTTTGTACCTTCTTCCCTTCGAAAGCTCTTCGCCTGTTCACTACGATACATCCGCGGTTCCCAAAGCGCGTCAGCGGTGCCAACCTGACGTCAGCCGAGTTCAGCCCACGCATTGGACACGAGAACTGCTTCACTCGGACGTATGCGCTCATCAACAATCAATCCGTCAAGGATTATTTGGATTCGCGTTCGTGGCCAATGAGTGCCTGACGGAACTTATCGTCACTGGCGAATGACAAGTTCTATGGTGTGCATAAAAGCACGGTAGAAGCTAGGAGTCATCGCACCAATGCCGAAAAATATCATGACGACGTGATTTTACAATTCGCATTTGAGTTGAGGATCAAGCTAAGGAGGAAGAAGTAGAAAAATCGTTTCATGACCCCTTTAATTTTCGCGAGCTCAGTATTTCGCCACTTATAAAAAATTTGTGGGATTTGAGAATATTCCGCGGGCACGAAATTCCGTGATTTAGATTGATACTTCATGTGTTTCTTACTGCGGAGCGATATATTCGCGAGACGCATTTCTCACAAAATTATTCGAGCTGCGAAATGCGAAAAAGTTAGGTATTCGCTGAAATTAAGACCCGTGCCACACGGGCAACTGGAATGCCATTTACAACGAATGACATTTGAGCGGACGGCCAATCAGCGCGCGACACTCCGGGCGTAGCGCATTCCACGCGCGACAGATTGTGGAGCTGATTCGCCGATCACACAAATGTCATTCGTTGTAAAGGGCATTTGAGTTGCCCGTGTGGCACGGGTATAAGTCATTAGACAGTTTTAGAATAGGGGGCCCCAAAGCTTGGGGGCCCCAAAGAAATAGGGGCTCACCACTGCGCATGCGCCGAACCCAAACTCCGTTTTGGGTTTTGGGTTGGCGCTCGCCCCTAACGCGAAATTCGAGAAATAGCGTGGGGCCCCTATTTGCTTGGGGCCGGGTTGCGTCGGCAAACATGGCGGCGCCCTTTCCGCTCGCTTCGGAGCAAATTCGTCATGGTCGCTGCAGTATTAGCCAATTTCATTGCCAGTGAATGGTGCAACCGGCTTTCGCTTTGCTTTATCTCGCTCAAGTCACAAAGAATGAGCGGTGGGCTCGCCCCATTTTAAAGATCGTCCCTGATTCTGGCCGTTCCTAAGCCTAAAGAGACGCGGTAACCGTTGACATGGCAACGTATTGCTACTCCGTGGCTCCGAGTGGATTTCGTTCGTGGCACGATACCTGCAGCTTAAAAACAAGTATTTCAAGGCTTCAAAGTCGCTCCAGCTCAGATCTAAATAGAGCAGCTGCTCGCAGAGTATGCTCGCTCGCGTTCGTCTCAGTTTCGGCATAGTTGAAGGCCTAAATCTTCGGCGACAGACGGTCAAAGCGCACACGAACGCCCAAAAAATCCGAGAACGAGCGCCAAATTAGAGCGCTACGGATTGGATTGTTTCGGCTGAATACAGCCAACAACATTTATACTGATTTTAGATTGTCTCTTGTTTTAGCCGGCTTGATTGGGATTTACCTTAACTATTATTTGTAAACAAAAAGTACTTGCTAAGCGCACATGTTTTACGTTTTTTAATATTTTTCTTTTTTGATTATTACGCTCGTTAGCCGCATTGGCGCTGCAAGCAGGAAACGTAAGCGCGCTGCGCTGCGTTGCGAAACCCCTATTCTATAAGCCGTCGACGCCAACATTGTTGCGTTTGTGTCCCCCAATTTCTTAGGGGAACCCAAACGTTAGGCCCCCTATTCTAAAACTCTGTATTTACAGTACCTTCCCGCAGCTGTGAGTAAAATATCACTTGTGCACACAACCAATACCTCGAAGGAAAACAAACAGCAGCGATTTGAAAAGGAGGTTTCGCTTGATACGACGCTGCAATTTTGCATAAAAGTTGCGGTAGGTGTTGCAATAACATTTCGTGATTATGCGGGGTGTATCTTTTTAGGTTCTACATACTTGTTTCTAGAACCATCAATATATATCATCACGTGTAGACCATGACCTAAAGATAGGATTCCCCATTGCAGCACCTCCTTTTTAATGCCTCTTTTCTACCCCAGATCTCCATTGATTGGAATTGCCTTCCCGGCACATACAGTCTCGATAACTAACACTGTTGGTTTTAGAAATGTTAATACCAACTTTTAACAGATGTTGCGTAGTGTGTTTTTTTTTTTTTTGCTTCACTCAACTATGTTACTTTTATGGGTTAAACGCCCACTCCCCTCTGTAATGCCTTCGGGCCCTGTGGAAATAATAAATGAAATGAAATGAAATGAAAAACAAACAACGGTTTCAAAGTTACCGCAATACACTCTGTGCAGGTTAGTGTACGGCCAGGGGGACATAATATCGGGGCTAATTGCTGTAAGTTAGGCTAATCTACCAAGATTTACATAATATACATTTTTGATTAGTGAACATACACATATGCTTCCAATTACATACTTGCTGGATGTAATCATAAAAAAGCAAACAACAACAACAATTGAAGAGCGCGGGGATCTCGGTGGTGCGCTAGAGGTACCACCAGATCAAACGCCGCAAGACTGGGTGCGAAAAATGGGCCGCGGCGGTTTTTCCGTCTTTTATCATCCACGTTTTCGGAGCTATTTAGTTTGTGCCGGTTGCACGAGTGCTAACTTCAGCGTAATACCGTAAGCTTCCCAAGTGCACAGAATCTCTCCGAAATGCATTTATGTAGTGGATTTCGATGACCCTCAGCTAGATTCTAATTGGAATAATATGATAACTTTCCCTAGTTAAGATTTAATGAACACATTTAGGTAATTAGGGGACTCATCGTGACCATCGGCAGTTATGTCCACCCTGCCGCATAACTCACCTGAAGAAACGTTTTTAGTGTAGTTTTCACGACTTTTTCTTTTTACCAAATATATCTCTAAGGTCTAAAAACTCCTCTCTATATATATGTAAAAAAACAGCATTACGTATTCTGGCAAGGCTAAAGAAAGTAATCATTAACGTTTTTCCATATTCCCTCTTCTGCTTTTGCCACTGGGCCACTGGCGTTTGCTACCCATAGCAAAAGAGCGAACGAAGAAAAGGCATGTTTCCTTTCTCCTCCCTTATCTCTCTAAAAAATGAAAAAGGACAAAAGAGAGTAAATGACACCTTGGTACGGAGTTTTTTCTTTATCAAATATATTTAACTCGTCTTTGGTGCATAGGTCCGCTCCGTTTCCATTCAGAAATGCCAAGCCCAGCGGAATGTTTCCTCTCCGAAACCGGTTGTAAGTTGCCTTCTGCACAACTGTTCTGACTAACCTGAAAGATGACTCGGAGAAACGATAAGAAAAGCGACACAAGCAAGCGAGTAATCGACTCTGCTTTCGTAATCAGGTTTAATTGACGTCAGCAGATGTTCGACGGTGTGCCAAGAACTGGCGTGAGCCACTGCCTATAATGTATACTCGGTTGGGAGAGTGTGACGATCGAGTTACCCACAGGCGCGTTTGTCCGCGCCTGTGGGCAAACAACGTGCATGGAGCCGCTCTGGTTGATTTTCATGCGTACGTCATTAATCGCAACTTTCAGCGTTGATGTACGGCCGGGCTAGAGAGCGGCCTTCCTTATGACCGCTCTCTTATGGCCTTATATGGCCTTTGCTCTCGCTTAATGTTTCTTTTTTTTTCTAGCCGCGTGGGGGCGCGATTAGGCTACCCCTCCCCAGAGTCACTAAATGGGTTCGCAGAGTACCGAAAGTTCGATGCTCCATGCCGTGGCGCTCAAATTCATCCATATCGGTGCCGCCATATCGGATCGTTGCATAGCCTCACTGTACGATAGCTGTACAGATAGCGCGCCGCTTGCGTTGTCGACTTGCCTTTCAGGTAAGTGTGGCACTGTGCGCAGCCACCTTAAATCATTTCCCACATTATTTACATTGCAGTAGGGCTGCACTCGTCTGATAATACGGAGTTTAAGTAAATCGTATTCAAAGGCCCGCTACCGCTACGGGCGCGCGCTACAGAGCATGCATCGAAGTGGCAGCGCGTGCTCCCGCTACAGATAGCGTGGCATGAAAACACGATCTACTAAAACTCTCTAATTACTTCGAGGTTCAGACTAAAGACCCCAGGTTAGCTCTCATATGCGGCACTGGTCAAATATATAATTTTGAGAAGAGTCACCTCTCGCTGTCTAAATATCGAGAGAGACCAATAATTTAATTGACGAGGGTGGTGTGTTCCGTGTTCCCGTTGCAGCGGCGACATTGCCTTAGTGCTTAGCCGCTTATTTCTGTAATATGGAGCCACTGGAATATTTCTTTGTGCACGCTTTAAGAACACGCAAAAAGACTGTCCTAGGAAGGCAACAGCCTTTCATAGATTTATTTACAACAGCGTACAAGGCGTTCAAGACTGAACAGGAGCAAGGTAGAGCGAGACATAAGCTCAAGCTCTTCCCCATGACGATGCTGAACCGAAATTTGGATTTCGCAAACTAAGGCCGAAGAAGCGTTGGACGGGACGGACGAACTCCAAAAACATCACTTATACATCAATGTCTCGAACTGATGGCCGTTTCTTTTTTAACAAGAAGAGCGCGGTCAAGAGAGGGATGTGACGTCATGATTCTCATGGAACAGTTGAGAATGACGGGAAGTGCCCTCGTTTCTGCCCTCCTCGCTTCGGTTCATCCTCTCGAGGGGATAAAGCGAAGAGGAGAGGGCATGGGAATCGTCACGTGACATGTCGCGTCGGCCTCGTTGGCCGTGTAGAACCGCGCACTTTTCCAAAAGTACGGCCATCGGTTAGAGATATCGCAGTGTAAGTGTTTTGGGATTTTGCAGCGTCCCGCCTATCGCTCCAGCCTTGTATTGTGAGCTCCAAATTTCGGTGCAGCATCCCTCTAAACCAGTTGGGAGTCGACGCGATCTCTGCAAAGGATTAATGCAGAAAAATGAAAGTGGCGTCGAGGAACGAAAATGGCTTGATATAAAAATCAGTCCTGTAGTCGTTACCAGAAAAAAGTAACGAAATACGTTATTCGCTACTCGCAAAATAAAAGAACGCGTTATCGACTTACGTTATGCCAAAATAAAAAGAACGCATTACCGTTACCATTATCGATGAAAATTAACGCACGTTACCTTTGATTTATTTTATTTATATATTAAAGGTAGCAGTGTTTTTTTTTTTGTGACAACGTTTTTTGACAAAGGAACAAGGGGCGTGAACGTTTGGGCTTTTCTAAAGTTGGGCTTTTCTAAAGTTGGGCTTTTCTGAAGTTGGACTTTTTGCGCTGGGAAAAGACGGGCAAAATTTTAAAGATATGTGGAATCAAAGTCCCTTGATACACCTTTTACAACAACCAACACAAATGACAAAGCACATTCTGCTGGAACAAAATAGCGGCATACAGTTCAAACCTCTACTGTGCGCCGCCATTCGCTTCCTGAAACCTGCACCGTCACGCAGTCGGCGCTTCAAAGAATGTCGCTACTTGTAAAAAGCTCTCATCCAGGGACTTTATGTGGAATGAGTGCAATAATTAATGACGTGGCGCCTATACTTCGCTTCAGCCAACGTTACTAGAACCACTCAGTTGGGAAACTGTCATAGAGACTGCTCTGAAAAAGTGGCACCGATCCGTCCACGAGAACCGAGCTAATGGCGATATCAACGCCGCCATTTCTCCCGCACCGGCCAGTCCAGGAACTGCACGTGACTTCCACTTTCGCTTTAATCGGCCATTTTGAGGCCAGAACAGATACTGTGGAAGGGGCTTCCAGGTACCGCCCCCGACTCCCAAGCGGACGCACTGCAGATTACTACCGAGGTTAATATGCGCCTAGCTCAGGACGTGCTACCTGAAATCACCACTGAGGCACGGTTGTATAAAAACAATATTAATTGTATTGCAAAACATTGCAAACTAAATATTTTAGAAAACAACACGCGCCCTTTATTTTGCACCAATCTCAAATAAAGGTTACTACCAAAACAGTTTTTCCATTAGTTTTTACGCAGAAACATGCTTTCTGAAAGCTCAAGGCGACCATAGTTAAGACAAATGATACAGAGTGGCGCTGTTGTCGTATTTAGCTCGGTCTCGGTGGCCGCCAGAGGCCCAGGTTTCAACGGTGAGTTTCCCAACTGAGACTTCTAGTAACGTTGGCTTCAGCTTAAGTCCAGATGCAGCAGACGCTAAGAGCTTATGGACTAACCAAGCAGCGTCAAAGGCGCAAGTCACTGGGCGACTTTTGTTTACGATTGGTCCAGTGATGATAGAACACATGAGGACCACCATGATGCTGTCCTTTTGAAGCTGTCTGATTGGTCCCATCAGCTCGTAGTTTCGGCTGCGTCTGGACCGAAGGTAAAATGAAGAATAAAAACACACAAACCATGGGAGTGCACTTTTTAGGTCTTGGGAAGAAGATGGAACGATCAACGTAACTACGTTACCCGTTAATTGAAATAAGTAACGTAAGTATGTTACCCGTTACTGTCTTGAAAAAAAGCAACGAGTACGTTACTACGTCACCGAATAAAGTAAGGCATTACCGGTAACGCCGTTACTTGGAACGTGTTACCGCCAACACTGTAAAAAACCAATGACTCTCTAAATTGGAAACATCAAAGATATTTTTGTCATCATTCATACTACTTGAGCAGCAAAATGCATCTCTTTCGCTCGGGGCATCAAGTAACACACCTATCTAACATCGTGCTGTCAAGGCTTTATTAGTGTTTTTTTTGTGCGTGTGCCACATGACAAAAAAACAGTAATGTAAAGAAAACAAGAAAAAAAAACAAGCAAGGATGACAATTGTTTGAAGGCCCATTCACACAAGGGTGTTCATTTAAATTACGTTATACGTTAAGCCAGATTCACATTTTGATTTTTTACTTGCGATTTCTCAGTTGCGACGTCGCTCGTGTGGCAACAGAAGCCAGGGGAAGTTGCGGTGCCCGACGTCGCGGCTGCGAATTTGCGAGCGAAATTACGCCGTATGAATCGGGCTTTAGTCGAATACGTCGTCGGACACTGGTGGCCATAGTTGAGTCCGCTGTTGCAGAGCGCCAGCTTACGATGAGCTTCCACAACGCTTCCGCAACGTGCACTTCACACCACCAAGATTGTAAGTCTTCTTAGAAGACAAGTGGGATAGTGTTCTGAGCATGCGCCGTGAACACTGGGCTCAGGTATGGCACCCAGTGAATACCACTCGTATCGGGCAATGTCCGCAGTCTGCCTTTTTGGCGCGATGTATTGGCGTTGTGACCGGAGCTTTAAGGGGGTGTCAAATTCAGAGTGAGACAATTTTCTCCCCGAGTGTGTGAATCTTAAAAGGCTGGCTTTACACACTTGCGACTGCTTACGAACAAGCGTGTTACCACTTCTCGCGATCTCTTAGGCAAGATAACATACTGGCGACATCTCTCGGGTAGGCGTCAAACTGTTGGGATTTTCATATATTTTCTAGTTCTTCTCGCTCATCCCTCTTTCTTTATTGACTGGAAAAAAAAAACTGTTGGCACAGTCACAAGCTACGAATTCACAAAGTACCTACTTATGAATCCCCCAAACTCTGGAAAACAGATCGCTCTAATGCAGACTTGTACGTAGTTCAACCACTCTACTCAATTTACTGTAGTTTAACTACTTTTCTGAGTAGTTTAGTAAGTTTCAATTACATTTTTACTTCGGTGATTAGTAGTTTACTTTAATTACTTTTTTTAAGTAACTTCTGCTCAAGTTACAGATTACTTTCGAATTTTAGTGGTTGTTTTGCCTATCAACAAACATTCCTGCACAAAGGAGATAAGATGCTGGAAGATCAGCTGATATTTGCAACAGGGGAAGCCTGTGGCGTAGGGAGGGGGAGAAAATTATTTGGAAAGTCCGAAACCCTCCAAAATTTTTCAAGCCCCCCCCCCCCCCCCACACACACACACATACACATTGCAGCAACACTGCTATGAGGCGCGGAGAGCGAACAGACACGACGCAAGAGAGGCCGAGTAACTGCGGGATTAGCGCTGAAGACTCGCGTTTCTCTCTGTCCCGAAGCTCAAGGAGACTTGACCCATTTGAAGGAAGGGCTGGTCCCCGCTTTTCCCCAACGTAGAAACACTCGCTCACTTCAGGTGGTGCACACACTGCATCCTCACTCAAAGGAGGCAACAAAATGCAGCACCTGCTCTGAAACTCATCTGGGGCTCCCGTAGTTTGTGCTGTACTCGAAGAATCGCGTGCTAAAGGGCAACGCAAAGATTACCATTTCGCGCTGCCTTTCCTCCCAAAACTCAGAATATGCAGATCTTTGAAAATTCAAAGATCGTTCGAGAAACCTGTCATAATTCTCCCAACGTTTTTATATAAAAAAATAATAAACAAGCAGTGTTGGGAAATACTCTATGTATATGGTACTTAAAGTACTACTGTTAAAAAAAATGTACTTTATTTGAAGTAAATTCTCTAAACTTGTACTTGTATTTTCCGGGGAAAGTAAAACTCCCGACTTCAATGTACATTTTCCGAATTAAAAAAAAAAGGTGGTATTGTCGTGTGAAAACGCGCTCTTTTGAGACGTCATCTGGTCTTTTCTCTGAGTGCAGTAATGGCGGCTGTAGGACCGATGGAAATAAGTGCCTTATAAGTTGATTGTGTCAAATAGCTCGTCAGCGAGAGTAAAACAACTACTCTGCGGCAACTTGAGCTTATACGATATTTGCTGCCATTTCGGTGAAAAACTGATGCACCTCCGATTACCCCTGGAGCAATGAATGCCAGTTAAACAAAACACTGTATATGGAATGAAAGGGCATCATAAAAGATTGTGTTAAAAGTGCCTGTACTTTACCTTGAAAGATATTACATTTATATACGTTACTTCAAGTACATTGCACCCGGTGTACTCACTACTTTACTTGAAGTACATAATTTCTCATTTACTTTGAACTTTACTTCAAGCACTTTTTCGATGTACTTTACGCAACACTGTAAACAAGCAAACACTGTCTAAGAATCAAGCTTAGTCAGTGATAAACCTCAAAGTAGAAATGACACATTCGCATTACATCATTGACGAAACAAAAAAGAAAGTACAAAACAATTTGGCACGCAGAAGCATAACCAGCTATTAAAGCATTTCTGTGAAAAAAAAAACCAATTCATACCTATTTGGCTAGCACAATTTCGCTAACAGATCAAAACCTCTGTACTCTCTTTTTACCATAAAAACATATAAAAGTAACTTCAAAAGTAACTTCATAAGTAATTCGCTACTTTTTCACGGTAATTAGTAATTTTCTCACTTTCTTTCTATATGAGTATTTTCTACTCTACTTAAATTACTTTTGACGTCAATACTCAGTAACTTAACTTAATTACTTTTTTTAGTAACTAGTACATGTCTGCTCTAGTTGAATGCCGTTCCCGAGCCACCTTATAGATGGGACCAACGTGTCAGTGTGTGTCTCTTCGTCGTTAGAAATTACAAGAGCTCAGTCGTAAGGATACCCGAGTGTGTGTACCAGTCTTTTGGGGTAGTCAGCTTGCTATTATGTTCTACATTGCCAATGCAACGTGTTGGACAGGTCAGCTGACTACGGCATTGTCAGATTACGTGACCGGGGTTGCATATTAAAACTGGTACAAAACTCAGAATAAAAGAAGTGAGACTTTTTTTGCTCTAAAGTGGCCGGCGTATCTTTAATATTTCTTTCTTCATTTTCCCGTTCAAGAGCAGTAAACATAGAACGCGCCTCTCTCCACGGGGCAAAAGGCGGGAGAGTTGCATTCCGCTTGTACGGTCGTTTACTCATTGCCTTATCGTGTCACAACTGAATTGTATATGGCTCCTTATCAGATAACTGCACAATAAAAAAACATTATGTGTGTGTGTGTGTGTGTGTGGGAGGGGGGGAGGGAGTGATTTGGCCATATGCAAAATTCTTGACAGCTATCATTATCATGGCACTCAGAGCCGCCATATCTTTTTCCACATCTTCCAGATGTGCACGGGGCATATCTGCATTTAGCTCAGTTTTCATGATACTAGAACGATGTTTTTTGAGCACTCAACGGGTTGCTGTTTAGTTTTGGTTAAAAGAAGAAAAAGAGAGACGGCCGCGAAATTCTGGAAAAGGAATTGTCAGCAACGAGGGTCTCAAGAATCCTGACTCAAGCAGTGAGGTGGGCCATCTAGGTCAGTGAACGGTCTTTATCGAACACTTTGTGTAAAGAGATCGCATTGGACTTGCAGCGCGTGACCATATTTTAGATCTACGACTCCCAATTTGCCGGGACCATTGTCTCTCGGGCGAAACTATCGGTACGGGAACCCCATAATATGGCGGAAATTTGATAATTGATCATGAGCACATCACTAGATGGCGCTTTTTTTTTACATATGGTGGGACGACAGGCTTTGCGCTGCCACGGAAATGTGGCTGACGAAGCTGTCCAGAGAGACTAGGATGGTCCAGCTTCGAAGCCAGGGAAGCCACGAGCAAGATAAGCTATGATGCACGACTCCGCCACATGGATCGAAACCGATGGGTCAAAAACCTTTTGGTCCACACTAACATGACTGGGACACGAACAAGGTGGCAGAAGCGCCTCTATCAACTCCAAAAAAGTATGGCTTCTTTTGCACAACCTCAGAGGTAGTGGCGGGTGAGAGGTTGGAGTGCAAAGTGAGAAGCAGAGTACGTGAGAGGGAGGTTCTTCCTGTGGTTTGAAGTCGCTCAAGCGTTGCCAACGCTGCTGGTGTGCAACAGCAAAAGCAAGCCACTGATCGCGGCTGAAACCCTGCTCTATGACAACAGCTTGGGCAGCCGCCTTCTGTTCGAGGCTCGAGCGGGGCGCTCTACGAACTTTGGTCTACCGGGGAGCGGTTTGACCCCGAGGCGGTATCCACGATGCGCCGCGCGTGGAGAAGAACCTCAGACAGTTGAACACCCAGTGCTCTACCGTAAGTGCCTGCCGCCAACCCCACTCAGTAGATCGCCGGCTCTCACCTCGGAGGCGATGCCAGCATGTGCACTGGGTTTCCGTAAAACGACGGTGGACTCCAGACAACCTCCGTACGGGCGGAGCAAACGACCCTCCACCATGACAGGCATGACATTTCTCCTCGTGCAGTGCGAGCGAAGGACGAAAGCGCGTCTGGAACACGCGTGGAATGAAACTTTACAACAGAAGCTTATAGGCTTTTTTGGCCAGAGCACGAAGACTCTTCGAGCCTCGCCCGGCATAAAGGGAAAAGCCGCATCATCATCATCATCATCATCATCATCATGGTATACTGGCGGTCGAGAGTGTCGACGCACCGTAGCATAGCATCCTCTATACTCACAAAGCCTGGCAGTTCGATGACGAAGCCATAGAGTGCCCTGTCGCAGATTTGGAGCGCGAGGATCTGGTAGCACAGAGCATTTCTCGGGGAGTCCGGTATTCAGCGCACAGCTTTGCAGCGGCTAGTACCCGAAACACGGTTTTCAAACACGACGAGAAAAGAAGCGGTAGCCCGAGGAACCCGAGAAGCACGAGCGGATATTCCATCGCTCGGGAAAAGTGGTGTTTCGGCGTCGCGCCGCAGAAGAGGTTCTTAGTCTCCCCGCTCTACCTGCTTTCACGTTCGGTGGCCGCTTCACGTAACGATCTGCCGGGCTTAGCTGGAAGCTCGTGGAACTAAGCTAGGCTGCAGAACCCAGGAATCCTGGGTTCGATCCCCGTTTCAATCTGGATGAGCATCTTTCTTGCGTGCGGTCGTGTATCACTAGTTCGCGACGCACGTAAAGGCCCACAAGCTAGCAGTCGTACCGCACCGGCAAAATTTCTCGTCTACATTAACCCAGTGCCGCCATACTTGAAAGGCCGACCTACCTTACGCTGTCTAAACACGAATGTCCATCTTCGTTTCGGCTGTGCAGACGCAGCCGATGCTACGAGCGCGAGTGTGGCCCTGAATAGTGCTTGCATTGCACGAGCGCGCGTGCTTCGCAGGGACGCTGAAAGCCCGGAGCTCGCTCTTGTAGCATCGGCTGCGTCTGACCCACGCCAACGAAGTATAATTTGCTTTTTGGCACAATAAAATAACCCCACAAACAATAAGACATCGACACACTACGTAGTGTATAAAAGAAATGAACATAAACTGCAGTCGGGATTACCTCGGATTGCTTACATGAAACCGGCAGGCATGTAATTAGCTACAACGTGAAGCCAATGGCCATATTGTAAAATTAAACACCTATAATGGTGTTTGGCAGGTGTTTCATTCGAAATAAAACTCTAAACACGCTATATATATATATATATATATATATATATATGCGTATTTTTTTTAAAATTAGGTGTAATGTTTTTTATACGCTTACTGAACGTGTCAGGAGGTGTGAGTTACACCTTTTCAAGGCTGCGGAAATGTATTCAGAAAATATTACAGCGTTTACAGATGAAAAAATAATCTGCCTAAAAACAATTTTTTTCAAGTTTTCCGGGACAGATTTTACTGAAATATTGAACCCGGGTCACATTGGGTTCTGCTTATATGACATACTTTTGACAATGCTGAGAGGAAAATCTAACTATGAAGTGGGGATGGACTGTGCACAAAAGATTTGTCTACCATTTCTCACAGTTTCGGTTTTGAATTCCCTAAACAGCGGAGACACCCCATAGCTAATACTAGCTGCATTTGATTTACTTGCACCTCCTGTACCGGTGCAAAAAGTGTAGGGCAGTCCACTTCCGGTTTGTGCATTGAGATACGACCGGAAGTACGCCATCCTACACTTCTTCTGTGCCGGCGCAGGACGTTCAAGTAAATCGAACGCAGCTACTATCAACAAGAAAAAATAGCGGCCGAACGGACGATCGGTCTGCGTCGTTTCTCGGTCAATATAAGTTCTTGATTGTTTTTCAAGTTATTGAAGCAAGTATACAACTCGGAAATGCTAATAGGTTCAATATGAGAACTCCCGCTCTATGCACACAAGTTTTGTAATTGGAACCGTACTAGAATGTTGATTGTAAACATATTTCGTTTCGAGGTGTTCGAAAATTGGAACTTTCAGTCGTACACTAGAAATTGAGAAATTATAGACCTCGCTTGAAAATAAAGTGTTTTTATTCGCCATATTTTAGTCACTGATTCCCCCTAGACGTCAGTAAGAACTCGTTCACGTTTCAGTGAGGAAGCTGTTCTGGTGTTTGTTTACGGATCAAACCTAAAATATTCGAATCAGAGAGAACAATGACCTTTTACTAAGTTATGTCGAGAGACGGCTGCAAGTTACTGAGACATTCATGCTTCGTATACCGCGTGCTGAACTACTCGTTTAATAGACCATTCTCACTAAGCGTAGGGCGCACGCGCGAAGTCGCCATAACTTTAGTTCACAGGAGGCAGGCGCCAGCGCCCGAGGTGGCTCGCGCCGTCTCGGCCCATGCACGCGCAGAGCACGAGCAAAGTTGTCGGTACAAAAAGACTAAAGTTTCCTCGATGGATTGCGGCAGCGGTGGCGTAATGAAATTGACTGTTGATATCGGTAAATTAACCAAGCATCAAACGGAATGTTGGGAACGTATAGGTACACGCGCTGCATGCGCTCGCCTTCCCCATAGAAAATATTTGAAGTAAATAACCAAAATTAAGCTTCCGTGGAATGCGCTTGTGACGTGCCATTTGTTTTAGATTTTTCGCTTTCGAACGGCTAGAGCTGAAGACGCCAGCATGCGCAGCGTGTGCACCTAGGTTCCCGGCATTCCTTTTGATGCGAATAGCATTTTAATGCGAATAGCATTCTTTGGATACTTCACGCACTTTTCGTCTATGTATCTATCTATCTATCCATCTATCTGGCTATCTAACCTCTTACGCCGCGGGTCGATAAATAAATAAAAAAGACCGGCGCCGGCTGGGATTCCGAACCGTTGACCCTTTGATCAGCAGGCAGACGCGCTAACCACAGAGCTATGAAGGCATTTTTTTTTCTTTATTGCATGGAAGTGGGTACGGTGAGCATACAGAATACATTTTTAGGTTAACCACATCATTGTTTTTACATCAAAAATCTTTTATATGTTGGAGAGTATTAAACAAAGGTACCCATTCAGGTACAACAGTCTGAGCTTCATAAACACTTTTGATGCGGGTAACAAGTTCAATGAAATGAAGCCTTACAGTCTTAGGGTGTAAGTTCTCGTTTCTAATGTCCATACGGGACTTCCACATGCTGTATAATGAGAGCAGCATTACAAGGTCATAAGGGAAGGCGTCTCTTGAGGACACAGGTAGAAAACGAATGGTAAACACAGTGATATCGATATCCTTTTTAAAGTGCGTTGCAGAACATCACAGAAAAAGACAGCATCCCAACAGTGGATGAAAACGTGCTCAACTGTTTCTGGCGATTTACATAGCGTACAATTTTCTGACCTATGGAACAAATAAACCTTTTTCTTCTGAGCCATGATTTTGTAGGTAATACTAAACAATGTAGTTTAAAAAAGAAAGTTTTAGCTGCGGGTGGGACGCACATCTTTTTAACTCGGCATAGGACATCGCAACCGGATCCACCGTCAGCCACCGTTCGGTATTAGTATCATTTGGTGGGCTAGTTGGTTAAATATTATTATACAAAATTAGCGCAAAGACAAGGAAGGAAGACAGCAGGACAGGAAAGAGCGCTACTTACAACTGGTTTTAATAGAGAACGATGAGGAAGAAGTAGAGTAGTAATGTTTTGATTGAAAAGAAAAGAAAAGAAAAAGGAATTTAAAGGTGAAGAGCATGAAGGAAAATGATATAACAAGGTTGAAAAGACCTTTAGGTAAACATGTGAAGGTTGATTGTTTTAGATTGTACATCTGGTGTACGTAGTAACGACGACAGCAGTAGCTGCACACAGTCATCCACGACGTCGTTTTCTTCCAGGGCACCTTGATACTTCTGGTGATCTGTGATCTTAAGGGTGGAGAGTTTTGTTCA